>JAOTOM010002818.1:2500-120282 GCA_034440615.1 Ashinkailepas kermadecensis | reverse complement strand
CGATAAGTCGCTCTGGGACCTAGAAACATCGCACCGAAGCCCCAAAATTGTACTGGAGCCCCACAAGTGTACGTCAGAAGCCCAAAATAAACACATCGGGACCCTAAGAGCACAACGGGGGCCGAAAATACAACTGGCCCTCCAAAGCGCACAGAGTCTCACAAAAAGCGACAGGGCCTTAACACATGCGTTGCAGCCATAAATAAACATGCCGGGAGGTCTAAAAAATACACCGGAAGCTCTCAAGGCACACAGGGGTCATGATAACGCACAAGAGCTTGAAAAGGTGGCTGGGGCCGCAAAAGGCAACATGGTTTCAAAACAAACAAAAAGACTGGGCGCTAAATAAACACATCGGGATCTTCGAAAACGCCCTGACACGTCAAAATAAATCCTCGGTGAACAAAAATGCAACAAACCCTAAAACGAGCAGGGGGTTCGAAAATGTTTTAGACCCCTAACAAAAATGGATTAGAGCCATTATACACAATCATAGACGAAGAAAGACGCAACGGGTCCAAAAAAGAACGCTGAGGCAGGGCCTCGGTTCGGCAGCCAATCTGGGAGGATAGCAGCAAAGATATGAAGTGCATCAAAGCTCAACGGAATCCGCATTTCATAACTATCGGAAAATGTGGGAAGTAGGAAACTAATGATCGAATTTAATCAATCGACTTTTCGCAGCGAACGCCCATACGAAGCATTCCATCACGTCAAATGTGGCGCAAGTCTATCATGTGGCAGCAATTAGCAAAACGCAGAAGGCCTAGCAGAAACCGTAGCATCGCACGAAGTGTGGCGAATGCACCGAATGCGAAAGTTTGGTGTGCACGTGCACTGACGTTGCCGTCGTGGCGACCGGGTGCTATGAACTGGAATGCCTGAAATTGTGAAATTTTATATTTTAAAGTGGTGGGTAATACATTTTAAATTGAAATTATGGGCCTAATACATTTTCGAAGCCCTGCTTGTTTTAGGGTTTTGTTACTTTTTTGTGCACAGAGTATTTTTTTTACGTGTCAGGGCGTTTTCGAAGATCCCGATGTGTTTATTTAGCTCCCGGTCTTTTTGTACGTTTTGGAAAAATGTTGCCTTTTGTGGCCCCAGCCTCTTTTTCAGGCCCTTGTGCGTTTCCATGGCCCCTGGACGCCTTGCGAGCTTGCAGTGTATTTTTTTAGAGCTCCCTGTATGTTTATTTAGGGCTGCAACGCATGTTTTAAGGCCCTATCGCTTTTTGGGAGACTCGGTGAGCTTTGGAGGGTTAGTTGTATTTTCGGGCACCGTTGTACTCTTAGGGTCCCGCTGTGTATATTTGGGGCTTCTGACGCACATCTGTGGGGCCCCAGTGCGATTTTGGGGCTTCGGTGCGATTTTTCTGGGTCCCAGCGCGACTTATCGCGCCCAGGCGCGTGGTTCCGGAGACCCAACGCCAGTTTTCCGGGCTCAACGCGATTTTTGTGGATCTTTTCTGGGGTTTTTTTAAGTCCGAATCCCGGCCTGATTTTTCGAGCCTCTGGCGCCATGTTTTTGTATCCCACCTCGACTTTTTCGAGATCCGGTATGCTTTTCGGTGCCATACGCAATTTTTGAAGGCATCTGGAAAAACTGTTCGGTGCTCCAGAGCCATTTTCCTGACCCGGACATTCATTTGTTGGAATCCCTCCTTTTTGGAGTGCTCCAGCTTGATTTTTTGGGATACCGATCCGGTTTTTGTGGTATAGGTGTAATTTCAGCAATGTGAGGTGACTTATCAAGGGATACCACAAGAAAACCTTAGAACTGGATGGTGGAGTTAGGGTTGAATTCCGACCAATCAGAAACCATAGTGGTAGATTAGGCCCCTCCACAGGACAATTTAGCTGATCACTAATTATATTATTTCGAAATGTCCCCTTTGACAAAATAGCGGTCGAAATCCAAGGACGTTTTAATGGGCGTAGGTGTCCCCCCCCCCCCTGCAAATCCGTTTGCCCCTCCTGCTTGACGCAAATATAGGTACTCCACTGGTCCCTCAATAATTTTCCGAAACATACACCCATGGGGCAAAGCCAACATTCAGGGGACAAAGTACCTCTCACAAGCATACAAAACAACATCCATGCCCCATATAAAATGGGATGAATGATGTTTTAAATGTATTTTCTTCCAACAAACTTCTTTTCTGTTATTACAGCCTGCATGATTAGAGCTTCCCAGCTTCCATACCTTCTCAACGTCATTTACAAAACGGTACAGCACGGCGAAAACCATGGGCGTGACGGCGTGGAATTTGAAGATTTTGCATTATGTATGCACTGACATTGTTGCATTGTTGCATCGTCATTTATGCATTGCTGTTCAATGCTTGTTCTTGCCGTGAATTTATTCGCTGAGGATATATTTTAGCTGGTGTGACAGTTGCCTTGCAGCCAGCACCAAATGTTATAAAAATAAACAAATTCCTAAGATGGCGCTCAGAAAACCAATGCAATCCACTTCTCGTTGTCACCTTTGCGAAATTGTCGTCCAAGGACTGAGAAATGATCGTTCAAGCTTTGCTTATGACATCAAGCTGGTGGGAATAAATAACAGTAGTGATGAATCTAGCTATATTCAGTTAGACTTGGAGGACTTACAAAAGTGGGTTGATCAATGGCAGATATATGTAAGACATGCTTAGCACCAGCCCCGCCAGCTCGCTGCAATCTAGAGGCCAGCGGGAATATTCTTCTGGTCGAGAAAGCATTGAGACGTTGGTTTGTTTTGGCACTTAGGTATTTATCGAAATATTACTTATTTATACCCTGGTATGGCCCAGTTTTCAGCGAAAATGATTAGTGCTATTGCGTTTTGAGTAAATGATGCACCATGCCAAGAACAAACAAAACACCCATATGAAATCATGTTCCCCATTCTCGAACCATAGTAAGAGCCTAAAAACAATATGAGACCCTAACACAATGGAGGCCCCCTTTCGGGGAGCAGGAGGCCCCCTTTCGGGAGCCCCCTTTCGACCTTGCCCCCCTGGAAGAATTTCGTGGCGACGCCACTGCCTGTCACTGAGCGACACAAAGTTATTGGTACCTGCCACGAGGAGTGTGCCTTCGCCAAGTCGATCGACCAGTTGCTCTGCCATTCCAGAGACAGAGAACTCTTATACAAAGAAAAGCTCGGTCATTTTGTTCAAGAGCACCTCGTAGTGTTAAAAGCAAACACCTGCGGGCGGAGTATTTGTTGCTCCAGTCGTCGGCGAAGGCTGGTACTACGCACAGCACATTCAACAGAGCTGCGAATATTATCCCGCGCATTTTTCCGAGGTCTATTGTGCAAAAATGTCGCTCGCTATTGATTTACTAATCACCTTCATGAATGCAAATGCTCGCAAAGTTAACCTTATTTTATGTTCCTCGGCATTTCCGTCCCAGAATCAATGCACTTCCTCTCAGCCTGAAAGCATCCGACGAAGGCGGGGAGCCAATTCAGAGTGAAATGCCGCCAGTGCAGGCGTGCTGTGGGTCAGTGAAATGCCGCCAGTGCAGGCGTGCTGTGGGTCAGTGAAATGCCGCCAGTGCAGGCGTGCTGTGGGTCAGTGAAATGCCGCCAGTGCAGGCGTGCTGTGGGTCAGTGAAATGCCGCCAGTGCAGGCGCGCTGTGGGTCAGTGAAATGCCGCCAGTGCAGGCGTGCTGTGGGTCAGTGAAATGCCGCCAGTGCAGGCGTGCTGTGGGTCAGTGAAATGCCGCCAGTGCAGGCGTGCTTGGTCGCCAGTGCAGGCGCGCTGTGGGTCAGTGAAATGCCGCCAGTGCAGGCGTGCTGTGGGTCAGTGAAATGCCGCCAGTGCAGGCGTGCTGTGGGTCATGAAATGCCGCCAGTGCAGGCGCGCTGAAATGCCGCCAGTGCAGGCGCGCTGTGGGTCAGTGAATGCCGCCAGTGCAGGCGTCAGTGAAATGCCGCCAGTGCAGGCGTGCTGTGGGTCAGTGAAATGCCGCCAGTGCAGGCGCGCTGTGGGTCAGTGAAATGCCGCCAGTGCAGGCGTGCTGGTGAGTGAAATGCCGCCAGTGCAGGCGCGCTGTGGGTCAGTGAAATGCCGCCAGTGCAGGCGCGCTGTGGGTCAGTGAAATGCCGCCAGTGCAGGCGCGCTGTGGGTCAAAATGCCGCCAGTGCAGGCGTGCTGTGGGTCAATGAAATGCCGCCAGTGCAGGCGTGCTGTGGGTCAGTGAAATGCCGCCAGTGCAGGCGCGCTGTGGGTCAGTGAAATGCCGCCAGTGCAGGCGCGCTGTGGGTCAGTGAAATGCCGCCAGTGCAGGCGCGCTGTGGGTCAGTGAAATGCCGCCAGTGCAGGCGTAATGCCGCCAGTGCAGGCGTGCTGTGGGTCAACCCAGTGCAGTAAATGCCGCCAGTGCAGGCGTGCTGTGGGTCGTGAAATGCCGCCAGTGCAGGCGCGCTGTGGGTCAGTGAAATGCCGCCAGTGCAGGCGTGCTGTGGGTCAGTGAAATGCCGCCAGTGCAGGCGTGCTGGGGTCAGTGAAATCCGCCAGTGCAGGCGTGCTGTGGGTCAGTGAAATGCCGCCAGTGCAGGCGTGCTGTGGGTCAGTGAAATGCCGCCAGTGCAGGCGCGCTGTGGGTCAGTGAAATGCCGCCAGTGCAGGCGTGCTGTGGGTCAGTGAAATGCCGCCAGTGCAGGCGTGCTGTGGGTCAGTGAAATGCCGCCAGTGCAGGCGTGCTGTGGGTCAGTGAAATGCCGCCAGTGCAGGCGCGCTGTGGGTCAGTACGGTGGGACGGGAGCTGTCGCAAAGTTGGCAGGGCACGAACAATTTTGAAGTCGATTATTTTCATGCACCAACCATAGGGTCAATGCTGGCCTCGTCCAAAGTTGAGGGGAGGGGTTGGGAGTGCTGCCCCCTCGTACTCCCGATTGCCGTGCCCTTGGGTCAGATGGTGGAAAACAGCACAGCCTGTGCTGGTAGTGCTGGTGCGTACGACACATTGATCAACCGCGCGTTGAGAGTTACCTCAATGAGAGCTCTGGGATGCGTCCTGGACATTGAATGAAGTGCTTAGAAAAACCACTAGCGAAGATCGCTTCGTCGTCGTGAGAGTCTCGCAGTCGGGCAGCTTAGTCTGTGCCTAAGTGGTAACATGGGAATGCATCCGGGCAGCTTAGACTGTGCCTAAGTGGTAACATGATAATGCAGCCAGACAGCTCAGACTGTGCCTAAGTGGTAACATGATAATGCAGCCAGGCAGCTTAGACTGTGCCTAAGTGGTAACATGGTAACGCAGCCGGGCAGCTTGGACTGTGCTCAGAGATGTTGTGTCGCCAGTCAGTGATCAGAGTCTTCGGACACGGCCCAGACACCCTCGCTCAGAGATGCTGTGTCGCCAGTCAGCGCCTTCAGACGCGGCCGATACACCCTCGCTCAGAGATCCTGCACATATATCAGGCTTATCCATCAGTATGGACCGTCGGGGCATAGCGACTATGAAGTCACCGCCGCAGGCTTTGAATTATTCATGGAATCGTCCGACACATTGCCTGAAAGTTATCTGCGAACCTGCAATAGTCGCGAAATATATGGCGAGTGCACATGTTGATCCAGGAGGCATGTCCTTGGTCAGCTGCTATTCTTTGGTGTGCTGCAAGCAGCCAATCGTATTCACTCAGATATATCGGGGAGCGCATACTCATGCAATACATCTTCCACATGTCATGCGCATATTCAGCTGGATGTTACGAGAGTGTGGTGCGCGTCGGTGGCTACTGCCAAGTGTGTGGCGCCACGTCAACCTCAGCGGCTCTTGTACATGAGTTTGGTCTGAAAATGTTCAATTTGGTCCAACATTTGTCCATAGAGAGCTCACAACACTTAAAGTGCGGGAGAATTTCCTCCCCTTCGCAGTGTGGTGGGATCAAATTGACCCACCCCACTAACTTGCGTTCGAAATTGGACAGAGAGATGCGGTGAACGGCATGATACAGTTCCATCCTTCATCTTTCGGAGTTGCTTTGAATAGTTCCTCGACCTATTTCATTTGGTCTTCCAGGTCAGCCAGTGTGGTAAATGCTGGGCTCCAGGTCAGTCGGTCGCATGGCCTCCGCTCTAGTTTCCTGACTCAGGTCTTGAAACGGACACGATTTAGTGCCTCAATATAGATGACACACAATCTGAAGAAAGATGATGTAGAAGCAAAGAGGTTTTGCCAAAGAGGTTTTGCTTTCAGGTCATCAGTTGCCTTTGCCTGAGTACGGCGCGTTTAAAATCGCAGCACAATAAATAATTCATCACATGCTGGCAGCATTCACATAGCTTATTGACACATTTAGTGGAGCGCGTTCAGGAAAGATTTCGCCGGTTTCGCATTGACGGCATCAGGGGAAGGTAAGTCTGCTATTGCGATGCTCGACAACAGCTACCTGCTGGGACCAGACAGGCAGGCCTGACCAACACCCGGTAGGACCCACCGGCCTTCGACTTTGACCGGTCACTTGACCTTGTCTCGCCGGATGTAAGCCGTGCACCCACGGGTGTCCTGGTGGCTGGTGACCCAGGCACCAGGGCGGGTCACCAGGGTGGGCTTTGAAGCGAATTCAGACAACCAACCGGTTCCAAAATAAGCGCATGGTGAGTGCCAAGGTGGTAATCCACGAGCTGGCGTATCCGAGTCTGGTGCATCCGGTCTAATCCCGAAAATCTTCTACATCCGCTACTACCGAAAAATGTACATATGCAAATTCACCGCGTGTGTAGGCCACTGCAGACCAAATATAAAACCAGGCATAAACAACTGATATGACTATATTCTGATGAGGTCACAGAAATAAAGCGAGACAAATAACCCAATATTTTGATGATGTCACCAGGGTTGAAGAATGGAGGAATGGATAGACTTGACGCGAAATTGAAATGTCTGGATACAGATTAAGTCATCTGGGGATGGAGGTGTCTGGCGAGGAACCGAGGAGTCTGGGATGGAACGAGAAAGTCTCGGAAGGAATCGAGGAGTCTAGAGAGGAACGGAAAAGTTTCAAGCAGAGCGGAATAGGCTGAAGCGGAACGGAAGAATCTGCAGATAAACTGAAGTCTGGAGAAGAAGAAATTATGGAGAAGAACAGAAGAGTCTGGAGAAAAACAGAAGTCAGGAGCGTGGGAACGGAAGAGTGGGGTGGAACTAAGGAGCCTGCGGAGGAACGGAGGAGCATAGGGAAGAATGGGCGTGTTTGGGGTAGACCCCAAACACCCCATTCTTTGGGATAGGTAGGGTCTGGAGAAGCATGGGTAGGTATGGGGAGGAGCCGAAGGGCCCTATGAGGAGTTTGGAGAGAAACGGAGGAGACTAGGGAGGAACGGGGTGTTTGGGGAGGGGAGGAAGGAATGTGGGATCTTGTGAATGCACTGATGTATTTTGGAATGAGCTTGGAGGTCTGGGAATGGACGAGTCTGCGAACGATGAAAGAGGCGGGGGTAGAACTGAAGAGTCTGCAGAGGAATTGAGGGTCTGTGAAGGATCTGAGTAGTCTGGAAAGGAACGAAGGAGTCTGAGAGGAATTAAGGAGTCGGCGGAGGAACAAGGGAAATATGAGGAGGCTCGGATGAATCTCAACCGGAACCAGGAAGTCTGGGAAGGAACCAGGGGACCTGGTGATGAATAGAAGAGTCTTGGATGAACGCTCCAGTTCCTCACTGGACTCCTCCGTTACTCTTCAGAATCCCCGTTCCTCCATGGGTTCCTCGGTTCCTCCCCACAACCCACCATTCCTCCTAAACCCACAGTTCAACCCAAGAACTTCCCGGTTTCTGCCCTAACCTGGGACAGAAACTGGGGAAACACAGTCCGCCCCTCATTCATCCTCAGTTCCTGATGAGGCTCCCAATTTCTCTCCAAACTCAATCGCTCCTCTCCAGACTCATTCGCTTCTCCTCGAGGTCCTAAACTTCCCCCTAGATACCTACATTCCTTCCCTGTTTCCTCAGCTCAACTCCTGATTTCTCCGTTCCTCCCCAGACTTGTCCTCAGACACCTCCATTCCTCTCCAGACCCTGCTCCTCCCCAGGCTCCATCAGAATCCCCATTCCTCTTCGGACTCCTTAACCCCTACATACTCCTCCATTTATCCCCCACACACGTTCCTCCCCAGACACTGTCAGACGTAGGTATCCGTTCCTTCCCAGACTTCTTCGTTCGTATCTAAACTCTCCAGTTCTACCCGACTATCGTTCCTCCCCAAACTCTACTGCTCTTGCCCAGACTTCCGTTCCTCTCCATAATTTCGCTCCTCTTCACTCTTCCGTTCCGCTTTAGAATCTTCCGTTCCTCCCCATATCCCTTGATTCCTTCTCAGACTCTTATCTCCCTCCTCAGACTCCTTGATTATTTCCCAGATTCTTTCATTCCTCACCAGACTTCCATTCCCTCCCAGACTTCTCCGCTTCTTCCCGAACTCCTCAGTTCCATCTCGAAGTGTTCTGTTACTCCCCAGACTCCTCCATCCCCAACCCCTCAGCTTGTTACCGGTAATTCAGTTTCGCTCTTCACTCCTCCAATCTTCAGCCATAGTGCCGTCATCAAAATATTTTGTCAGTTAGCGAGTTATATTTCTGGGTCGACGTCAAAATATTGTTTCTTTCACCTTTGCATGCGTGTTTTTATATCTTGCCTGCATTCTCCCACATACACCGAACATAGGTATAGGTTTCTCAAAATTATTGGGAGGACACAATACACGAAATCAATGGGCAGGCGCAAATGGATTGGGAGAGGCATACACATAAGGTCCCACGTTAAAACAAAGTTAAATTATTGAGGCCAAAATGGGCGTGTGGGGGGGGGGGGGAAATAGCCTCCCAAAAATACACAAAGCTACATCCCGCACACCGATAATTTGCAGCGGTACATTATCAGTGGTATGAAAGGTGTATACATATTCGGGATGATGCCGGTGACCAAACCCTGGGACGCCAGATCACACCTTTCCCGACCGGCAAAGGTAAATGACATGGATAATAATGTTTCCCTGTGTATTTGTCCCCACGTGTATGAAGTAATGCCTTCCTTTGTACTCTCAGCAACTGCGACCACTTTGCCTACTTCACAGCCACCTATCCATGACTTGGAGAATGGTGACATGTAGGTAAGCAGGTCTGCATAAGCTGTAGAAAATACAGCTTAGGTGGGTACTGATGATTTCCAAATATGTTGCTAAGTCACAGTTCTAGCACACATCTCACCTTTTGGCCAATTCACAAGTTCATCATGAGATCCCGAAGTGACTTGACTCCATACTTTATTTCTTCCCCGACCAACTTTCAGGAGTTTCCTGGACTTTTCTTTAGTGTGTGCCTGATCATCACGGAAGCCTCACGACCATGGGTGGAGAATTCTGAAAATGGCAACCCCCGCCACCAACCTGGGGCCCCCCGCAGCAAGGGCCCCCCAGTTGCAGGGGGTTCCGCTACCGGGGGGGGGGGGGATGTGAAGAATGTTTTTGCGAGGGGCGCAAGTGGAACTCAGTCGCGAACCGTGCGGGATTGCGCTGTATGTACCCGACCCCTAGCCCCCCCCCCCCTCCACCAGGGTATTCCCTCGCCTTTGTATAACTTCTTCTAGGCATTTTGTAATGCTCACCTTGGCTGAACAGCTATTTCCGTCATTTTTCACAATGTAATATAGTAACTAAAGATGGAAAAGCTGGACCCAAAGCAATAAATAGGTATTGACAGTTCCTAAATTGAGGACTATGTGAGGGCACCATGCAAATAACGTTTTAGGAAGCAAAAATGTACTATTCAAATTAGAGATGCCGATTGGATTCCAAATCATTGGACTTCCAAAATGTCCTAACCTAGTGGGCCTAACCTCTCCAGGGGCCCACTCTCTCCAGGGTCCACTCTATCCAGGCCCCATCGTCTTTAAGGGGCGCACCCTCTCCAGGGCCAATTTTTTAATGGGCCCACCCTCTCCAGGGGGCCCACTCTCTCAAGGGGGCCCACCCTTACCAGGGGGCCCACCATTACCAGGGATCCACACTATCCAGGGGCCCACCCTTTCAAAGGGCCCACTCTCCGGTGTCCAGTCTACCCAGGCCTACCCTCTCAAGGGGGCCCACCCTCTCCAGGGGGCCCACCCTCTCCAGGGGGCCCACCCTATCAAGGACGCCCACCCTCTCAAAGGGCCCAATCTCTCCAGGGTCCACTCTATCCAGACCCCACCCTCTCCAGGAGGCCCACCCTCCCAGGGGGCCCACCCACTCCAGGGGCCCACCCTTTCCAGGGTGCCCCCTCCCCCCCCCCCCCCCTTCCCCCCCCCCCCCCCCCCGGCCCCCCGGGGGCCCTTTTTCCCCCCTTTCGCCGCGGGCGCCCCCCTTCGGGCCCCCCCCCCACCCCCGCACCGGGGGGTGGCGGGGGGGGAGCCCCCCCTGGGGGGGGGGGGGGGGGGTCGATTCTCCACCCATGATCACGACTGTCGACGGTTCAATCAATCTTCTCAGCCATCGGCTTGAACAGTTCCATTTTCAACCAATCTCATTTTGTAAAAATGAACACGCAAATAGCATGGAAACGAACGAGTTATGTAAGGCCCGGCAGCAACATCCTGCACTTTAGAGATAAGGGAATCAACAGCTGGCCCTTCAATTGCCAGTTTGATATCAATTTCTATTATAGGAAAACTTTACCATATGAAGCATTATTGCTACTATGCTTTCAGCGAATTGCACCAGAACATAAAAACTACGACGCACATAAATAATACAGAAGATTTGAGATTTAGACACAAGGCAGATGAAACAGTACCAAAAATGGAAGAAATAGTAAGTTATTTGGAATGGCTCAAGCGAAGGCAAAATAGCCCCAGAAGCACGACGAATACCACAGTTTCAGAAAAGTAATACACATGTCGGGCATCTTAGTACACGATAAATTACAATCGCAATTGAAGGATTATTTCTACGATGAGTTTAGCAAATGATTTTCCAAGAACATTTTCCAAACTGCAAGAATAGGTAGTGAATTAGTACAGAAGAAGAGTTTCTTTTTCAAACACCAGGCATGTGATGTAGCACAAAAGATAGAAGAAATCGTAAGACATTTTAAAGAACATAATTGGAAGCAAATATGTACAGAAACTCGACAAACAGTACAAAATCAGAAAAATAGGGCGCATGAAGTGTACTTTAGTACACGATAACTTCCAATCCACTTTTAGTAGTGTGGCGTTTTTAACAAGCTTAGGTATTTCTATTAGTGTCACCTTTTTAACTCCTCTTCGGCTGTCAGGATATATCTGCATGAAGTTATTTAGACGAAAAGTGATATTCTCCACCTAATATCGCAAGCTTTAGAGACTTTTGCCTGCCTGCTCAAGGCAGGTAGGTGGTGTCGAACATTGAAATATCAGAATTGTCCGCTGTCAATTCGAAGTTGACCACAGCAGCCTTTCTAAACGTGCCCAATTAAGCGTCCTAATATGACCCAAACCAACCGCCTGGTGAAAACGGCCGCTCACTGACATGATCGGTGATCTTGAACTTGACCTTTGTGTCTGCAATGCGTCAGACGAAGCCTTCACATTGCATATCATGGATGTTAAAGCACGTAAGAATATTTTATATCACTAGGCTCTGAGAACATCGGCGACGATCTGGTAACAAGCCGTGTCATCGACTCTGGCTTATATGATCTGATCTGGTGTGGGAGGTCCTCACGGAAAGGGTCAGTGAACTGCTGCCACTATCCTGCCCGTCCCCCACATCCTGTCTGTGCTATTTTTCTATCTGCACTATTTTTCCCATCCCGTTGAACCACATTATTGAAATGGCCAGGACTGGCAGCAGATATGTCAATCCAAAGACCATGACCAACGCAAACACAAAACGAGGTACACAATAGTCGCCAAGTAACTTTGAAAGTTTGAGGACAGAGCTACGTTTTTTACTGGATGTGTCTATCTAGCCTAGAACAAAAGTTAGTCCAGCGGGATTCCACCCCCTCCCCCCCCATCCCCTCTCCGCATTGCGATGAGCAGGAAACTCTGCTGCGCTGCCAAGGCTTATGCATTATGTACGCGCGTAGGAATACTAATGAGACAACATGTTGAGCACAATAGTCCAGAGACACAGCCTTCCGAACTGCGTGACAAGTGGCGACTATAAATGATAGCCGTCATAGTTCACAAACAGGTCTCCGACCACTTCCTGGGCGTGTGCCGGCGCGTTGGCATTTCTTCTCCCTACTGTCACTACAGTTGTATTTGCTTGTCTGCTGGCGCTTCGAACTACCAGTTTTGACAGATCAACAGTTTGGACGCAGACATTGTATTTTCCGAGTCCCTGGTGGACATGATTCTCATTCATTAAGGGAAGGCCGTCCCTAGCCAGGAACATGCGATCCAAGGTCGGGGCATGTCGTGGCGACGGCCTAACTTTGCAGCCTGCAGAATCTTATCGCAGAATATTCACCGGTCCATGCTGGCAGACCAGTGTTCAATCCGCAGCAGCCCACCGCATTACTACTTTCCTATGCATCAGCGTACAAATAGCCCTCTAATGCTTACCGTCTCTCAAGCTGATAGTCTTCTACACTGCCAAGCTGATAGTCTCCTACCCGGCCAAGCTGATAGTCTCCTACACTGCCAGGCTGATAGTCTCCTACACTGCCAGGCTGATAGTCTCCTACCCTGCCAAGCTGGTTGAACCGATCCAAGAAAACTGAGCAGAAATGATGGGTTGCAAATGTGGAGGGAAATTTCCTAACTGAACCCGTCACAGAAAATTTTTGTCATTTTTTTTGCCTGCGCTTTTGTCACCTCCATGCATCATTTCAAGCATACTCCAACCTTTAACACACAATATATATATAAAGCTATCTTTCGGACTCAATGCTATGACGGACTGCCCCTGCGATTGAGTGTCCTAGCTCTGCTAAATGCACATAATATTAATGGTAAGCATAGTGGCGTTTAAACATCCTTTGACCAGCCACATATAAACTAGAACAGCATCCACCATTGTGGCGATTTAGCTGATTCTACATGTGTATAACGGGTGCGCTGTCTGGCGAAGACTCGTGACGAATGATATCTAGATTGGCATCCATGTGACTGTGCGATATCACTCTACCGGTGACGCCGCGAAAAGCGCAGCAAGATCTGTGTGCCCAGCGATGCCAGTACACTCCAACGGCGGTCACGGGCCCTCACCCCCGACCAACCCTGGTCCTATGCACGCCGTCCCCGACTCCCCCCCCTGTACTCTGCCCACCGCCGCCGACCTGACCTGTGGTCTACGGCACCGCCGCACAGCCTCCGTGTGCGTTCTCCCATCTTAGAAAACGTAAACGACAGCGCGCCGCACATGGGCGTGCTGGTTAGTGGATAGGCCCGGATTCCGTCATCTGGCTGGATAATTTTGTTGTCACGGCACGATTTTAACAGAGTTGAACGTGCCGCCAACAATTTGATACGAACTGCCTGGTCCCCGATCACGCCAGACCAGTGGACCCCCCTCTCCGACACCCGATCACGCCAGACCAGTGGACAGCTACAACCCCCCCCCCTCTCCCACACCCGATCACGCCAGACCAGTGGACAGCTACAACCTCCCTCTCCCACACCCGATCCGACTAGACCAGTGGACAGCTATAATCCCCTCTCCCACACCCGATCACGCCAGACCAGTGGACAGCTACAACCACCCTCTCCCACACCCGATCACGCCAGACCAGTGGACAGCTACAACCCCTCTCTCCCACACCCGATCCTGCCAGACCAATGGACAGCTACAAACCCCCTCTCCCACACCCGACCACGCCAGACCAGTGGACAGCTACAACCCCCCCTCTCCCACACCCGATCACGCCAGACCAGTGGACAGCTACAACCCCCTCTCCCACATCCGATTCGGCCAGACCAGTGGGGCCTAGGGGCGCATCGACTGCTTGGTCATTCAGCCCAGACCAGCGGCCAGCTGCAGCCCCCTTCTCCCACACACACATGAGAGTAAATCATAGCGCGTGCAGCGATTCGAACGACACGTTATCTCGATAGGGGGACACCACAGGCTGACGCATTATCTCGACAGGGGGACACTACAGGCTGACGTCTTATCTCGATTGGGGGATCCCACAGGCTGAGTCTTATCTCGATTGGGGGACACTACAGGCTGACGTCTTATCTCGACAGGGGGACACCACAGGCTGACGCATTATCTCGACAGGGGGACACCACTGGCTGACGCCTAATTCCAATAGGGAATACCACAGGCTGATGCCTTTTCTCGATAAGGGGATACCGCAGGCTGCCTAGCTCGACAGGAGGACACCACAGGCTGACTTTTTTACTGAGCCGTCTGTGGTTACGTGATGTCATTTGAGCCGTCTGCAGCTACGTGGTGTCATTTGAGCCGTCTGCGGTTACGTGGTGTCATTTGAACCGTCTGTGGTTACGTGATGTCATTTGAGCCGTCTGCGGTTACGTGATGCCATTTGAGCCGTCTGCGGTTACGTGGTGCCATTTGAGCCGTCTGTGGTTACGTGGTGCCATTTGAGCCGTCTGTGTTTACGTGGTGCCATTTGAGCCGTCTGTGGTTGTGTGGTGTCATTTGAGCCGTCTGTGATTACGTGGTGCCATTTGAGCCGTCTGCGGTTACGTGGTGCCATTTGAGCCGTCTGTGGCTACGTGATGTCATTTGAGCCGTCTGCGGTTACGTGGTGTCATTTGAGCCGTCTGCGGTTACGTGGTGTCATTTGAGCCGTCTGCGGTTACGTGGTGCCATTTGAGCCGTCTGTTGTTACGTGATGTCAT
The DNA here is from genome assembly GCA_034440615.1 of Ashinkailepas kermadecensis. Lineage (NCBI taxonomy): Eukaryota > Metazoa > Arthropoda > Thecostraca > Neolepadidae > Ashinkailepas > Ashinkailepas kermadecensis. The sequence continues at coordinate 105,510 of JAOTOM010002818.1, read as the reverse complement.
TTGAGCCGTCTGTGATTACGTGGTGTCATTTGAGCCGTCTGTGGTTACGTGATGCCATTTGAGCCGTCTGCGATTACGTGGTGCCATTTGAGCCGTCTGCGATTACGTGGTGCCATTTGAGCCGTCTGTGATTACGTGGTGTCATTTGAGCCGTCTGTGATTACGTGGTGTCATTTGAGCCGTCTGCGGTTACGTGGTGCCATTTGAGCCGTCTGTGGTTGCGTGGTGTCATTTGAGCCGTCTGCGGTTACGTGGTGCCATTTGAGCCGTCTGCGATTACGTGGTGCCATTTGAGCCGTCTGTGGTTACGTGGTGTCATTTGAGCCGTCTGTGATTACGTGGTGTCATTTGAGCCGTCTGCGGTTACGTGGTGCCATTTGAGCCGTCTGTGGTTGCGTGGTGTCATTTGAGCCGTCTGCGGTTACGTGGTGCCATTTGAGCCGTCTGCGATTACGTGGTGCCATTTGAGCCGTCTGTGGTTACGTGGTGTCATTTGAGCCGTCTGTGATTACGTGGTGTCATTTGAGCCGTCTGCGGTTACGTGGTGCCATTTGAGCCGTCTGTGGTTGCGTGGTGTCATTTGAGCCGTCTGCGGTTACGTGGTGCCATTTGAGCCGTCTGTGGTTACGTGGTGCCATTTGAACCGTCTGCGGTTGCGTGGTGCCATTTGAGCCATCTGTGGCTACGTGGTGCCATTTGAGCCGTCTGTGCTACGTGGTGCCATTTGAGCCGTCTGCGGTTACGTGATATCGTTAGCGGAAGCGAGAAGCCTCTGGGATAATTACCAGTGGCGTTCGCGCACGAGTTGGCGTGCGTAATTTTCCAATGGCCAATTACTCCAACCACGGCTGGATATTGCCACTGTCTGCGACAGGATAGGTCGCCTCTCCTGACAGGACGTTAAGCAATGGTTTCCGACCTGCGACCAGCCGTCCAATATGTATCGGTAGGGGTTGTAAAGTGTGATGGTGTCTCGTCATTTGAGATCCCCGGCCTAGGTAGTGTCACCACACAAGCAGCAATAATAACATGAAAAACTGTTCTACGATGCGCTCATATCCATCGAAATTATAACGCTCGGTATCGTTTGGTTATCATTGTTAATAATAGTTGAAGCACTTGATGCTTGGCATGTGATGAGATACGTTCGGTTTCGGGGTACAATTCTGCTGATTTCGTGAATTGTAGGGAGTTTTTTTTGTCCATGATTTTCGAAACGCTCGTTTTTCAAGTCAGATCATGGGGATGTCTAGCACCTTCCTTCCCCCCCCCCCCAAACCCCACTACAAAAGACTATGTAAATTCACGTATGTTGAGGACTATGCATTGTATTGGTCACATGATGGCTCCTCGAGCTCCTGAATCAAACTTCATGGATGGCCATGAAATATATTTCACTGGATACTTTACAGGCCTTTGAATTATGCGACTCCGTTTTCCTCCTTCACCAAAACTCGAATGTTTCAGCAGTCTACGGTCGTCAGGGTGATTCCTTGTTCAATGCCTATCGAGGGTAGGCAGGTAGGTACGCCCAATGCCCTTGGGTACGCCTCGGTCCATTAGTCACAATTCGGATAACCGCACGTCACTCTCTGATGCGAGTGAAACGGAACATGTCAGGTCGTTATTGGCATAGATCGTGAATTTTCGGACATTAATCTCACTTATTGCCCCCAAATGGCCAATAATATGAGCAGTAGAGTGATGGAACAGACAGTTAGCGTACTCACACAGGTTATTGGCCATCCAAAGGCCATTCGAGGTAATTGACCCAATGTCACCCTAGATGACATTTTGTGGTTTCTGAGTCACCGCGGGGTTAATTTGGGCGTCGAAACTGAATTGGGCGTCCATTTTTATTCGTAGGTGTAAGAAAATAGAGTCCTCGGGCACTATGCTTCAGTCCACAAAATGAGGTCAACACTTTACCGTTATCTAAGGCTTGACTTAGGGTCCGAAATGTAGCACATTGCACATTGGTGGCATCTCAAGATACTAAGTAAAGTGTGTCAAAACTTTCAAGCGGCAATGATTATTCTTGTTACACAGAACGAATTAGAGAAAAAGTTGTGGATTTTGCTAAACAATTGACCTTTAAGCTGACCTTGGACTTCAGTCAGTAACGCAAGGCATGAACACCGGGCTTCAATTGCGGGATCTTGTCACGTGCCACCCGCCGGCTCTTGTTTCATGCCGCTAGCGTTCTCCGTTTGGAGACACACACTCCACTTGGAGTCACCAAGCGCCGTACATAGGTGAGCTCCAAACATTCACTAAACCACCATAATCTGGAGATAATTTCTTTGGTCCTGTGATGCATGGAACTGCGCACATGAAGTTATTCTGAAGCCACTGTATCAATACGGACTTGCGCTGTTTCTGAATCTAATTTATGACTGGATCTGTGTCATTTCAGTTCAGCGAAACGAACAGCGAAATTCGGTATCCATTGCCGAACAGATTACAGTGCCCGTTTTAAGAAACTGGGCCGGACAAAATCACACCATTTCATAATTATGTCCTGCTGGCGAATTCCAGCATGCCCGAGTCGCCAGGACAAATCGACAAGATATTTTAATTTAATTCGGAATCATGTTGATTTTATCCATGACAGGAGAAGAACCGTTGTACTTACCAGACTAGCAAAATGGGGGGGGGGGGGCTATGGATTGTCAAGTAGATGAAGCCCTTTTACGGAGTGAATGCTGAGACAGCAAGGAGAAGCTGTGGCTTTCGCACATTCTCACTTTCTCGTCAATAGTATGGATGCCTTGTGATATCTGGGATACGAAGGACAATAACTACATCCACAAACGTGCATGCACTGTTGCTTCAATCAAATATTCAGGGTACATTGTTACTTCTATTATTACATGCTAAAGGTTTTAGGAATCCAGTTTTTTATTGTTGGTCAAAGTTTTATTTGTTTCTGATCACGATGGAATGTGAGAATGACGTCAGCATGGCACTTAACCCGGACAGGTGAAGAAAATGGACAGATTGGGTTTGTGATCGCCGCTATTCGATACAATTAACCAAATGGTGGTTAAGGACTGTGAGTCGGGGCTGCGAACAGTTTAGGGAAAACGGAAAACGGTCGACGTAAGCCATGCGTCGTCAGCCGTCGGCGCCGGCGCGCCTATCCACACACTACACAGCGCCACATGTCGACATCCACTGTCACACATCGCCACATGTCGACATCCACTGTCACACAGCGCCACATGTCGACATCCACTGTCACACAGCGCCACATGTCGACATCCACTGTCACACATCGCCACATGTCGATATCCACTGTCACACAGCGCCACATGTCGACATCCACTGTCATACAGCGCCACATGTCGACATCCACTGTCACACAGCGCCACATGTCGACATCCACTGTCACACAGCGCCACATGTCGATATCTACTGTCACACAGCGCCACATGTCGACATCCACTGTCACACAACACCACATGTCGACATCCACTGTCACACAACACCACATGTCGACATCCACTGTCACACAGCGCCACATGTCGATATCTACTGTCACACAGCGCCACATGTCGACATCCACTGTCACACAGCGCCACATGTCGATATTTACTGTCACACAGCGCCACATGTCGACATCCACTGTCACACAGCGCCACATGTCGATATCTACTGTCACACAGCGCCACATGTCGACATCCACTGTCACACAGCGCCACATGTCGATATCCACTGTCACACAACGACACATGTCGACATACACTGTCACACATCGCCACATGTCGATATCTACTGTCACACAGCGCCACATGTCGATATCTACTGTCACACAGCGGCACATGTCGACATCCACTGTCACACAGCGCCACATGTCGATATCTACTGTCACACAGCGCCACATGTCGACATCCACTGTCACACAGCGACACATGTCGACATCCACTGTCACACAGCGCCACATGTCGATATCTACTGTCACACAGCGCCACATGTCGACATCCACTATCGCTTACGGCGCGCTGCGGCAGCGTTTTTGTGTGTGGCCGACGTTATCACCGGCCAGCCAAGTCAGTGCGGCTCCGCGATTACCGTTAATCAGCATCATTCCTGGAAGTAGCTCTCGCTCCCCTCCCGACCCGGACCCTAACGCACGTTACGTATTAGAATACGACGACTGTTCGTGCCTGTCGTGATGGAAGGGCAAAGCAAGATTGCGGTGGAAATTAGCAAAATCGTAACTAACCACATTTCTCTTGAGCCTTTTTAGCACTTAAAAAAACTAAATAAGTAACTCACCTATCTTTAAAAAAAATATCCCGCCTGCAAAACAAACACGATTTGGCGCAAGGACGCCGAGTAGAAGGTAAGCAGCGGTGCAACACTTCAAGTAACTGTATTGAACGAATTACCCTGGGTATGAATTTGGATTTTATATAAGCACACAGACATGGCGGAGAGAGCTATACATAATTATGTAAACTGATTGGCATCGGTTTCTCAAATGATGTGAATAGCTCCCTCCTCCCCTGCTCCATATAGCATCACACAATATCCCAGCAGTCCAGGCTAGATTCAGCAGTCGTCAGCAGGCGGAGGTGGGTGGACGGTGGGGGCACCCATGTCTAGCTAGACCTTCCGGCCGGCGGCACTCGCTGACGCCGGTATCACGTCTCACGCCACTGTTCCTCCTGACGTCACTCACACACCACTGCGCTCCTCCCAGCGCGTATGGAGGCGTGGCTGCGGGGGTGTATCAGAACGTCTAAGGATTCAGAGCATCGAATAGTTCAAAACTTCTAAAATCCTCTAAAGTTCAGTTCCTCTAATGGTTCAAAACCCCTAATCGGCGGAAACTTCCTTCTGTTGGGGATGTTCAAAACTTATAACGTATCAAAGCATCTAACAGTTCAAAACCTCTAAAACGGTCAAATCTCCGAACGTTCAAATCAACTAACTGTTCATTAAACCTAACGGTTCAGAATTACTACTGTATCAAAATACCAACGTTCAAAATCTCTAAGCGTTCAAAACCTATAAACCTTGAGAAATAACGCGCGTTCAAATCATCCAAATCAAGAACTATGGTAAAATCGGTGACTGCGCATGAAGCGCTCGGTGCCGTCGTCTGGCAGGGGAACATTATTCCGGTTGAATTGGGTGTGTGGGAGGGAAGGATGTGAAGTTCGTACGCGAAAAATTGTGAAGGAAATGTTAGCTTGGATTTTATCGTTCACGCGACACCTTTCGGAGCAGGATCGCACTTCTTCAAGGCAAAAGTTCTTGATTAGTGGTTTTGAACACGCTAGAGGTTTTGATCGCTAGAGGTTCTGAACTTCTTTGATATTAGATGGCATGAACTCTTGCTGTTTTTCTGGATTCGATGCTTTGATACCTTCGAGGTTTTGAACACCTAGAGCTTTTGATCGTTCGTGCTTTTGAGTCTTTAGATGCTTTGAACTCCTAGATAATTTGAACGGTTAGAAGTTTTGAACATTATGAGTTCTGAACTTCCCCAATACGTAATCAAATCTCCGAATTTAGAGGTTTTGGACGCTTAGTCCTTTTGATTCCTAGATGTTCTGAACCGTTAGAGGCTATGAGCATTAGTGGTTATGATATAGATATGATATATGATTACGCACGAGTCGCTGCTCGTGGCGGTACAAAGCATGCGCCTCCGCTCAGCTCCGCGTTAGCTGGGCCAGTCGATGGCTCCGCACCGACTCGGTTCCGGCCACAGGCGTACTTATAGATTCACAAACGGGGGACATGACCTCAAAAGGCGCCGGTGCCGTACGGGATGGACGCAAAGCCGGCTCCTTCATCTTGGAGAATCGTCAGACCAGTGACACGCGGTCGTGCCCGGTGAGGGAACTGCTCAACGGCTGCCGCGCCTCACGGTCATCTTATCTGCTTCCGCTGCTCAGGAATCCAGTTGATAGAGCGCTTCTATGCGCCGACGGGCAGGAAGGATGACATCCACTTCATGCGCCCCTAAACTATAATGACAATAATCCCTCCAGGTGTCCTACAAGAGCTTTTACACGTGCCTTCTGACCAAGTAGTCCGACTCTGGTTCCTCTCCTTCATCACCACGATCTTCTCCGGCGTGTCTGAGGGCCTCCTGGCCGGTGTGAGGAACAGATGCGGACTCTCCGTGGTCCAGTCCTTGGCCCAGGAGCAGCGAGAGGGCGCGTTGCTGCGCACGAGCCACATGTCTGAGGGCCTCCTGGCCGGTGTGAGGAACAGATGCGGACTCTCCGTGGTCCAGTCCTCGGCCCAGGAGTAGCGAGAGGGCGCGTTGCTGCGCACGAGCCACATGCTGTCATAGCTGGCTATCATTCTAGCCAAGCAGAGCAGGGACCACGGTACCGATATTGAGCTCTTCCCTTCCCTGCTTCTCCTCTTCCTCCCTTCTTACTATCGCTGAGCAAGCCAAGCGCGTAGATGATACTCCTGCAAACAACATGAACATGGAGAGACTGATACTTGCAGTGGGACAGATGTTGAAGAAGATGATGACGCTGCCAGCAATGAGCTGGTCCGTCTTGATCCAGAAGACACCGCAGGTCGGGGAGAAGACCAGGATTGTGGTGTGGGACTCCTTGAGAAGCTTAGGGTATTCAGGAGGTAGATGGAGGAGAAGCAGATGATGGTGCTTGAGTGGAACTACAAACGTGTGACGTCCATGTCTGATGCAGAGAAGGGGCAGAAGGTGTCCCGAACTAAGGAAATGAAGAGACTGGTGTTTCTGGAGGAGATGAAAGAATACAAAGGACCCTTTGCGAATACTGAAGATGTTCAAGAGTATCTTGATGATGAAGTTGTTGGTATAGATGAAGAGAGGACAAGAATGAAGCAGAAACATCGGCTTGCGCGAGACCGTACCACAGGCTTCCCGAAAGTGAGCCCGATCTCCAAACTTCAGATGAAGGATTCCGTCACCACGAAAACGTGAGACAAGAACCAAGAGGATTTTTGAGAGGCCTTGAAGGCCTATCGCAGAAAGAGAAATACAGGACTGATCTCAACTACTCGTCATTCAAAAACAGCCTGCTGGAGCTGATGAAGCGGTTGTGTTGGCGGCCGCCGCTTACCCCGCCCACGTCGCTTGCTGGGTGACGCCAGCAACGTCGACAGCACAGGGTCGGCGAAGCTTCATCAGCCGGCCGGCTGACGCGACACTGAGAGAAAGCACCTGCTTAGAGTGGAGTGAGGGATGTCTGAGTGACGTGATGGATGTCAGAGTGGCGTGAGGGACATCATAGTGGCGTGAGGGACTTCAGAGTGGCGTGAGGGACAAACCCCACTGTGTCATGGTGTCCTAGAAAACCATGGTTAAATGCGGTGTTTGAACTTTCACCGCAACCCTTCAAAAACGTAACAATTCCCCCCCCGACTGCCGGCCAGTAGGGTGCCTTACGTATTACCCGGATTTATCACTGCAGTGACCGTTTTGGGTGCTCCGGGTTCTATAACACCTGAGCAAATTGCACAGATAAGCAAGCAAACTGCAAACTAATGCATGCAACTGCAAACTAAAACTAATCCTAACTGCAAGCCAATACGTGCTTAGCTGGGAGCTTTCGGCATGTAATCAAGTATGATTATAAAGAGCAAGTTAAGTCATCTGTTTGAATGATCAGGAACAAAACGCTGAATGTGGGAATGAAGATAATGTCTGAGCGATGCATTGAGCGATGCAACAGATGGAATTGGGTCACGCGTTCATTTGAACTTTCCCACAAAAAATAAACCCACTCGTTGAATTATCGCTCCTAGCATGTTTCTGAAATATAAAGGTTATCACAAAGCTTTTAACGCACCACAGTACATGATAGCACATTTAGTACATGTTTTATATTGCATAGATGGTTTTCACGCAGACGTTGGGTGATTAAAGCGCTCGTTCGTTAATCCACTTGTTTCACTTCTGCATTAACCGCAGGAATGTTAAAAATTAATTAAGGTACATTAATTGCACAAACACTCGACTCGTACGACAAAGTCATTTATGCATTGTAAAGCATACATTAAGTCCTATCCGAAAAACAGTTTCTGAATTTGTCGTTAGAGGATTGCTTAAATCCACCGCACGGCTTCACAATAATCAATGCATTTTTACGTCACACTCACCCATTATAGTTCATTGAACCAATTTTGCGGCATATTGCAGGTACATTGCAGGCATGTTTCACCTGCGCATTTCCCGCCAAATGAGCCATCGGTGCAACACATAGAAATGCCTCATGCGTTGCGGGGTTAGCACTGGACGAACCTGGTCAACAGTTGGCGGTTAGAACAATTTATTTATGGATCTTGCCTACGCCACAGCTGAACATTTAGGTGCATGTTAATGGTCCCGTGTTCAATGTATGTATATATATATATATATATATATATATATATATATATATATATATATATATATATGTAAGCGTGTGTGTGTGTGTGCACGCATACCGTGTTTCCCCATCTAACGTCCTAAGTACGGGTGAGTTTATGATCCACTGAGCGTGTTCAGGCATGCCGGCAGCCACACCACACAAGGCCATGCCACTCTACTGAAATATGCTAATCATTAGCGGTTGAACATATTGCAGAAACCGGCCGCGGAATACTCCTAATTATATACTCAGCAGACATGATTACATCAACAAGTCATTGTATGACTTCATATCAACGTGTTCTGCACTCATTTGCCAGATGTTCATGGGTGACCTTGACATCAGGCATCACGATTATGCCACGTTTCCTCTGCAGGGTATATCTGGACCGATAATGTCTTAAGTTCCCTAGACCTTAGAATGTGTGATGAGGAGACACGTATCAGAGGAATGTGAGGAATAACAGAATTTCACAGGCGAGCTTCTACTAATTCAGTGAGAAGCTGAGTAAGAATATGACCAAGCTATCCACAACAGTGGTGGCAGCTTGGCTATTGCCAGTGGGCCGTCAGCTTGGCTCATGTCATTGGGTCGTCAGCTGTCAGCTTGGCTATTGTCAACGGGCCGTCAGCTGTCAGCTTGGCTATTGTCAGCGTGCCGTCAGCTGGCAGCTTGACTATTGTCAGCGGGCCGTCAGCTGGCGGCTTGGCTATTGTCGGCGGGCCGTCAGCTGGCAGCTTGGCTATTGTCGGCGGGCCGTCAGCTGGCAGCTTGGCTATTGTCAGCGGGCCGTCAGCTGGCAGCTTGGCTATTGTCAGCGGGCCGTCAGCTGGTAGCTTGGCTATTGTCAGTGGGCCGTCAGCTGGTAGCTTGGCTATTGTCAGTGGGCCGTCAGTTGGCAGCTTGGCTATTGTCAGCGGGCCGTCAGCTGGCAGCTTGGCTATTGTCAGCGGGCCGTCAGCTGGCAGCTTGGCTATTGTCAGCGGGCCGTCAGCTGGTAGCTTGGCTATTGTCAGCGGGCCGTCAGCTGGCAGCTTGGCTATTGTCAGCGGGTCGTCAGCTGGCAGCTTGGCTATTGTCAGCGGGCCGTCAGCTGGTAGCTTGGCTATTGTCGGCGGGCCGTCAGCTGGCAGCTTTGCTATTGTCAGCGGGCCGTCAGCTGGCAGCTTGGCTATTGTCAGCGGGCCGTCAGCTGGCAGCTTGGCTATTGTCAGTGGACCGTCAGCTGGTAGCTTGGCTATTGTCAGTGGGCCGTCAGTTGGCAGCTTCCTCGTGTCATGCGCGTTGCATTGTAACGGGCAAAAATCTCATAAACGCGCCGTGTTTGCGACTGTATGCATCTTCGCATGCTAATAAACTAGCGGTGCCGTGGATGCAAGCTACAAAGTTAGGCTAATCAGAAAATGTAGTAATGTGCCTTTCTCGTCATCATGGTTTCGGGAAAACATCCATTCCTGTCGCGTCGCCTGCGCAGGTATCTAAAATAGCCAGATTGTTACTTCAGGAATGTTTCGTAAAGTGAGACAGATTGTCGGATTAGTCCAATTGCGTGAAAGCTCTTCCAACGGTCCCCATGTTTTCTCGCCATGTGGTGCACGGCCGTACACTGCACATCGCAACCGGAACACGTGGCGGGGTCAATGACCCAGGTGCAGGGCTATTGAACCGCCAGCGACCCACCACTAACTATGGCTATTTTCTGTTCCCAATTATCTCGAGAACCATTTATCGGCCTGAAAAACAAAACTTAAGTCTGAGTAGATTGCCCAGGATGAAGGGATCACGGCGGAGGGGAGAGTTAATTGGTTTTCCTGTTGAGATGGTGTGGAGGGTCGCATGGCAAGTCAACAATTCAGTCAATGAAATAGTAGAATAAGAGCTCGACATATTTCAACACGAGAAGGCATATTTCGATGTTTCGATCTGCTGCACCAGGTCTGTCACGCGAATTGACGCATGTGGCAACGTGGCTAGTTGAGTTGGTTACTCGATTTGTTTTTCTCTGAGTGAACTGCGACAATCCTAGATAGAATAGGACGTGATTATCAGCTGCCATGCACACCGAACGCCATCTATGGACAGGACATGGCACTACCGTGCGTGAGTCATTTCGGCTGCGTCTCGGGGATATAGCGCCGTGAGTGGTTGGGCTGATCCAGTCCGGCTAAGTCTACGCTAATAGCCGTTGCGCTGAGCGAACGTGCTATCTTTCGGTCCACACATGTCCCATTTTCTGGTGCTGCATTTGTCCTATTCTCTGGTGGTACATAGGTACATCCTGTTTTCGGGTGCTACATGTTCTGTCCTCGGTCTGCTGCACTTTTTACCATTGAATCTCTAAGGGTTCAAATAGGGAGTGCGATGTGCCCTAATGCGACCCTTTTTCGGACCCTTGATTGGCTGAATAGTGCACAACCACCCTCAGCTAGCAACATCGGTCAGTGATATATGTAGGTTAGACGTCCTCTGGCTTCGGATGCTCGAAGACATCGCTGAATGATACATGTAGGTTAGACGTCTTCTAGCTTCGGATGCTCGAAGACATCGCTGAATGATACATGTAGGTTAGACGTCTTCTAGCTTCGGATGCTCGAAGACATCGCTGAGTGATACATGTAGGTTAGACGCCCGCTGTCTCTGCCATTCACCACATCAGGCACCTCGGTGAAACTTTCGGTCAAAATTCTGCCGTTGAATTGGAATTCATGGATCGGGTGGTGGGGCCAGGGTTCACGCAACACGCTCTGCTTAGCAATAGGACCCTGGTTCATAAAGCCACCCCAACGAGAACTCGGATTCAATTTTTTTTAAACAACACGAGATTGACTGCAAATGCATAGGCATGATTAACAATGATGCCAATCAATCATCTACCATAATCATGATTGGCGTTGATGTCTTTCCACTACCCTACCATAATCGTGATTTGGTGTTAATGTTTTCCTACCACCCTACCATAATCATGATTTGGTGTTGATGTTTCCCTACTCTCCTACCATAATCATGATTTGGTATAAATGTTTTCCTACTACCCTACCATAACCATGTTGTGGTGTTAATGTTTTCCTAGTACCCTACCATAATAATGATTTGGTGATAATGTTTTCTGGTACGCTACCATAATCATGATTTGGTATTGATGTTTTCCTACTAGCCTACCAAAATCGTGTTGTGGTTTTTAATGATTTCCTACTACCATACAATAGTAATGATTTGGTGATAATGTTTCCTGCTACCCTATCATAATCATGCTTGGGTGTGGATGTTTTCCTACTACCTTACCGCCATCATGCATTCGTCGTAGATAGGCATCTAACGGCTCAGGGTAGGTTAGATGCCGATGTCTTTGGACATTTGAGCAGGATGGTTTGTTATATTTTTGATGAAAACTGTGAGCACGAGCACGTTTGTCGTATTAAACAATTGGTAAATCGTAACACGTGGTGAAAAAAAAACAAGCATATATCGTCTTCACGCCTTACATGCTACCCTTCCGGCAAGATAATCCAAATAATTCCCTCGATGGATATCGCTGCAGCGCCAGAGTGAGTTCTCCATCGCTCCTTTTCGAACCTCATGGGACTAATCCTGCACGGATGCCGCTTCGGAGTCCTCATAGCTGCAGCAGCCGGCGAGCACTCTCGGACGGATGTTTCCCTCACCATGACCGTGCGCATTGGCTACCAGACGCGACCTGACCTCACCTGTCACGTGACCTGGCCGTGCGGCAGACCTGATCAGCAAGCTGTGCCTGGAGGATGGTGTCTGGTCGCCGCGAGCCAACTACTCGGCCTGCCAGCCGGCCGCACAGTCGGACTGCGCCCGTCAGCCGCACGTGCAGATAGCCGAGGTGCAGTCCATCATCTACCTGATCGGCTACTCGACCAGCCTGGTGTCGCTCGCCGCCGCCACCTTCGTGTTCCGGTGGTTCAGGTGAGTGGCAGACATGCGACCGGAGGGCAGCCGGGTGTATGTCGCTGACGTGTGGTCGGAGGGCAGCCGGGTGTATGTCGCTGACGTGTGGTCGGAGGGCAGCCGGGTGTATGTCGCTGACGTGTGGTCGGAGGGCAGCCGGGTGTATATCGCTGACGTGTGGTCGGAGGGCAGCCGGGTGTATGTCGCTGACGCGTGGTCGGAGGGCAGCCGGGTGTATATCGCTGACGTGTGGTCGGAGGGCAGCCGGGTGTATGTCGCTGACGTGTGGTCGGAGGGCAGCCGGGTGTATGTCGCTGACGTGCGGTCGGAGGGCAGCCGGGTGTATGTCGCTGACGCGTGGTCGGAGGGCAGCCGGGTGTATGTCGCTGACGTGTGGTCGGAGGGCAGCCGGGTGTATGTCGCTGACGTGTGGTCGGAGGGCAGCGGGTGTATGTCGCTGACGTGTGGTCGGAGGGCAGCCGGGTGTATGTCGCTGACGTGTGGTCGGAGGGCAGCCGGGTGTATGTCGCTGACGTGTGGTCGGAGGGCAGCCGGGTGTATGTCGCTGACGTGTGGTCGGAGGGCAGCCGGGTGTATGTCGCTGACGTGTGGTCGGAGGGCAGCCGGGTGTATGTCGCTGACGTGTGGTCGGAGGGCAGTCGGGTGTATGTCGCTGACGTGTAGTCGGAGGGCAGCCGGGTGTATGTCGCTGACGCGTGGTCGGAGGGCAGCAGGGTGTATGTCGCTGACGTGTGGTCGGAGGGCAGCAGGGTGTATGTCGCTGCCGTGTGGTCGGAGGGCAGCCGGGTGTATGTCGCTGACGTGTGGTCGGAGGGCAGCCGGGTGTATGTCGCTGACGCGTGGTCGGAGGGCAGCAGGGTGTATGTCGCTGACGCGTGGTCGGAGGGCAGCCGGGTGTATGTCGCTGACGTGTAGTCGGAGGGCAGCCGGGTGTATGTCGCTGACGTGTGGTCGGAGGGCAGCCGGGTGTATGTCGCTGACGTGTGGTCGGAGGGCAGCCGGGTGTATGTCGCTGACGTGTGGTCGGAGGGCAGCCGGGTGTATGTCGCTGACGTGTGGTCGGAGGGCAGCCGGGTGTATGTCGCTGACGTGTGGTCGGAGGGCAGCAGGGTGTATGTCGCTGCTGACCTGTGACCGGACCGGCTCCGGGACACTTATGTCTTCAAGTTTGTTCAGCGTCGCCCTTGTGTTCTGGCTGGGGATAGAGCTTGCCTGTCTGACCGCTGCAGTGCGACTGCCGCTGAGCCACATTCCTGGCTTCAGTGTGCATGTGGAGTTGTTTGTGTTGAGATGGTGACATCATACCCGGTGCCGCACCACACTCAGATGGTATGCAGGTGTGGAACACTGGAGTTGTTTGTGTTGAGATGGTGACACTATACACGGTGCGCACCACACTCAGGTGGGATGGAACACTGTGGTTCCATCTACCAACAACGGCACACCATGCCGTTTGCTAAATGACAAAATTACTTCATCAAGGCTGTGTAAAGCGTACTATCGCGAGCTGATTTAGCGAAACACAGCGTGTGTTGCTCTTCGGAGAGCTGGCTGAGCTTTTCTCAGACGACGACCGGAAACGACTGAAGAGCTCGCGAGAATTCCGGCTGCAAGGTGCAACAAAGTACGTGATGGAGGTGGGAGGCATTATTTTTCGGGGCGCTTCCTCTGCAAATCGACATAGAGCACTTAATAACATTATATAGGACGTGGTTCGGCAGGAGCTCGTGGCACGTGATGGGCTATGCCGTGGTGCCGATGCCCTTGCAGTGTGGTGGCCGTGACCTGACCCAGCCGTGACTGGTGGCCGTGACGTGAATCAGCCGTGACGTGACCCAGCCGTGACTGGTGACCGTGACGTGACCCAGCCGTAACTGGTGGCCGTGACGTGCCTCAGTCATAACTGGTGGCCGTGACGTGACCCAGTTGTGACTGGTGACCGTGACGTGAATCAGCCGTGACGTGACCCAGTCGTAATTGGTGGCCGTGACGTGACCCAGCCGTGACTGGTGGTCGTGACGTGACCCAGCCGTGACCGGTGGCCGTGACGTGACTCAGTCGTGACTGGTGGCCGTGACGTGACTCAGCCGTTACTGGTGGCCGTGACGTGACTCAGCCGTTACTGGTGGCCGTGACGTGACTCAGCCGTTACTGGTGGCCGTGACGTGACCCAGCCGTGACTGGTGGCCGTGACGTGACTCAGCCGTTACTGGTGGCCGTGACGTGACCCAGCCGTGACGTGACTCAGCCTTGACGTGACCCAGCCGTGACGTGACCCAGCAGTGACGTCACTCAGCCGTTACTGGTGGCCGTGACGTGACCCAGCCATGACGTGAATCAGTCGTGACGTGGCCCAGCCGTGACGTGACTCAGCCGTTACTGGTGGCCGTGACGTGACCCAGCCGTGACGTGACCCAGCCATGACGTGAATCAGTCGTGACGTGGCCCAGCCGTGACGTGACTCAGCCGTGACTTGTGGCCGTGACGTGACCCAGCCGTGACGTGACCCAGCCGTAACTGGTGGCCGTGACGTGACTCAGCCGTGACTGGTGGCCGTGACGTGACCCAGCCGTGACTGGTGGCCGTGACGTGACCCAGCCGTGACGTGACTCAGCCTTGACGTGACCCAACCGTGACGTGACCCAGCAGTGACGTCACTCAGCCGTGACTGGTGGCCGTGACGTGACCCAGCCGTGACGTGACCCAGTCGTGACGTGACCCAGCCGTGACGTGACTCAGCCCTGACGTGACTCAGCCGTGACTGATGGCCGTGACGTAACCCAGCCGTGACTGATGGCCGTGACGTGACCCAGCCGTAATTGATGGCCGTGACGTGACCCAGCCGTGACTGATGGTCGTAACGTGACCCAGCCGTGACTGGTGGCCGTGACGTGACCCAGCCGTGACGTGACCCAGCCGTAACTGGTGGCCGTGACGTGACCCAGCCGTGACTGGTGGCCGTGACGTGACCCAGCCGTGACTGGTGGCCGTGACGTGACCCAGCCGTGACTGATGGTCGTGACGTGACCCAGCCGTGACTGGTGGCCGTGACGTGACCCAGCCGTGATGTGACCCAGCCGTGACGTGACCCAGCCGTAACTGGTGGCCGTGACGTGACCCAGCCGTGACTGGTGGCCGTGACGTGACCCAGCCGTGACTGGTGGCCGTGACGTGACCCAGCCGTGACGTGACCCAGCCGTAACTGGTGGCCGTGACGTGACCCAGCCGTGACTGGTGGCCGCGACGTGACCCAGCCATGACATGACTCAGTCGTGACGTTACCCAGCCGTGACGTGACCCAGCCGTGACTGGTGGCCGTGACGTGACTCAGCCGTGACGTGACCCAGCCGTGACTGGTGGCCGTGACGTGACCCAGCCGTGACTGGTGGTCGTGACGTGACCCAGCCGTGACCGGTGGCCGTGACGTGACTCAGTCGTGACTGGTGGCCGTGACGTGACTCAGCCGTTCTGGTGGCCGTGACGTGACTCAGCCGTTACTGGTGGCCGTGACGTGACTCAGCCGTTACTGGTGGCCGTGACGTGACTCAGCCGTTACTGGTGGCCGTGACGTGACCCAGCCATGACGTGACTCAGCCTTGACGTGACCCAGCCGTGACGTGACCCAGCAGTGACGTCACTCAGCCGTTACTGGTGGCCGTGACGTGACCCAGCCATGACGTGAATCAGTCGTGACGTGGCCCAGCCGTGACGTGACTCAGCCGTTACTGGTGGCCGTAACGTGACCCAGCCGTGACGTGACCCAGCCATGACGTGAATCAGTCGTGACGTGGCCCAGCCGTGACGTGACTCAGCCGTGACTTGTGGCCGTGACGTGACCCAGCCGTGACGTGACCCAGCCGTAACTGGTGGCCGTGACGTGACTCAGCCGTTACTGGTGGCCGTGACGTGACCCAGCCGTGACTGGCGGCCGTGACGTGACCCAGCCGTGACGTGACTCAGCCTTGACGTGACCCAACCGTGACGTGACCCAGCAATGACGTCACTCAGCCGTGACTGGTGGCCGTGACGTGACCCAGCCGTGACGTGACCCAGTCGTGACGTGACCCAGCCGTGACGTGACTCAGCCCTGACGTGACTCAGCCGTGACTGATGGCCGTGACGTAACCCAGCCGTGACTGATGGCCGTGACGTGACCCAGCCGTAATTGATGGCCGTGACGTGACCCAGCCGTGACGTGACCCAGCCGTGACTGATGGTCGTGACGTGACCCAGCCGTGACTGGTGGCCGTGACGTGACCCAACCGTGACGTGACCCAGCCGTAACTGGTGGCCGTGACGTGACCCAGCCGTGACTGGTGGCCGTGACGTGACCCAGCCGTGACTGGTGGCCGTGATGTGACCCAGCCGTGACTGATGGTCGTGACGTGACCCAGCCGTGACTGGTGGCCGTGACGTGACCCAGCCGTGATGTGACCCAGCCGTGACGTGACCCAGCCGTGACGTGACCCAGCCGTAACTTGGTGGCCGTGACGTGATCCAGCCGTGACTGGTGGTCGTGACGTGACCCAGCCGTGACTGGTGGCCGTGACGTGACCCAGCCGTGATGTGACCCAGCCGTGACGTGACCCAGCCGTGACGTGACCCAGCCGTGACGTGACCCAGCCGTGATGTGACCCAGCCGTGACGTGACCCAGCCGTGACGTGACCCAGCCGTAACTTGTGGCCGTGACGTGACCCAGCCGTGACTGGTGGCCGTGACGTGACCCAGCCGTGACGTGACCCAGCCGTGACGTGACCCAGCCGTAACTGGTGGCCGTGACGCGACCCAGCCGTGACTGGTGGCCGCGACGTGACCCAGCCATGACATGACTCAGCCGTGACGTGACCCAGCCGTGACGTGACCCAGCCGTAACTTGTGGCCGTGACGTGATCCAGCCGTGACTGGTGGTCGTGACGTGACCCAGCCGTGACTGGTGACCGTGACGTGACCCAGCCGTGACGTGACCCAGCCGTGACGTGACTCAGCCGTGACGTGACCCAGCCGTGACTGGTGGCCGTGACGTGACCCAGCCATGACGTGACTCAGTCGTGACGTTACCCAGCCGTGACGTGACCCAGCCGTGACTGGTGGCCGTGACGTGACCCAGCCGTGACGTGACCCAGCCGTGACGTGACCCAGCCGTGACGTGACCCAGCCGTGACGTGACTCAGCCGTGACGTGACCCAGCCGTGACTGGTTCCAGCGAGCTGAACTGCCACCGGAACACCATCCACACCAACCTGTTCGTGACGTGCATGGTGACCAACACACTTTGGATCGTGACGCTGACTGTCAAGGTGAGACTGATGGGCCGATGGCCGCATCGATCGCACCTTTGTGTTCACGTTGGCTGCGGTTCCAGTCCGTTCATCTCAGCCGTCGCCATGCGAGCACGTAGAGAATGTCTTACCCGGGGCATGTGCCGACAGGCACAAGGTGTTATTCGTTTTACGACACGTCGACCGTTGAGTCATGTAGCGTCGCCAATTTCTCACGCCGATTGGTCGCGGACGAAGAGTAGCGACAGGTGAGACTCGAACCCACAATCTTTCGATTGTGAGACGGGCAACTTACCCCGAGATCGTCCCCCGACAGCCACAGCTAACAACGCGTCATTTGTCGGTCGAATTTGGCCAGACGATTCGACATGTCGTGTTTGTGGACATTCTCGACGATGCGGACCCACCAATGATTCATGCAAGGTCTGCTGGTTCATTTACCTCGATTGGCCCCGAGCGACACTGTTGAGCCTAACAGGAATGGTAGTTTGTGTTCGCTGAACTGCCCTGAACCGATCGTATGTCATATGCTGGTCTGAACTGAGTGTTGATTCAGTGTAGAAAAAGCAAACACCACGGCACCATGTTTTCGTACGGGAACGGAAAGCGGCTCATAGATAGCGATATAGCTTACAATATGGTTCATAGGTAGCGACACAGGTTGCAATACGGTTTATAGGTAGCGATATAGGTTACAATACGGGTTTATAGGTAGTGATATTGGTGACAATAAGGTTTATGGGTAGCGATATAAGTTTCAATACGGTTTATCGGTAGCGATATAGGCTACAATATGGTCTTAGGTAGCAATATAGGTTACAATGCGGTTCGCAAGTAGCGATATAGGTTACAATACGGTTCGCAAGTAGCGATATAGGTTACAATACGGTTATCGTTAGCGATGTAGGCTACATGTTTTGTATTCATAGCGATATAGATTACACAGGGCTTATGGGTAGCGATTTAGGTTATGAACGGTGTTCATCATTTCACTTGGCTGAACGCCATTCATCCAAGTTGAAGTAGCCTGGGCCAAGGCTCTAGGCTGACACAAATTCCGTACGATGGCTGCACCGGATGCACCGGATCATTGTGGCGGCTAATGCAGGGCATATTGCGCTGTCGAGAACTTCCGCTCTGCCCGGATGGCTTCTGCTGTGTGAGTTGCCACGCGTGGCGCTTCAACTGGCGGTAATTGCACCACGTGTTATTCCAGAAATTATAGTTCCCGACTACAGTTTGGAACTTGACTTTCCAGTCTGCCTGACGAAAACAACACTTCTGCAGCGCTGTGAAAACGTTTGCATAAAAAATTCCAGTCCTTATAAACTTACGCTAGCAAAAATAGTTCCATATTTTGACCACTGATTATATCAGCTGTGCTTGTCAACAAACCTCATTTCAAAGACCAGAATAACTCATTTAAATCTATGCTTTTACCGATATTTTCAACGAAACTAAAAACCGTATCGATATTTAATGGAAATATGACATGAGCGTACCGTAATGCATCAGCTCGAAGTCAAATAATGCGTACATTTATAACTTGGATGCACTTACAACTATTACATTCCCGCCAATACCATATTCGAACTCCGTCTGCTATTCTTTCTTCAGTTGTTAAAATGCTGCTATCACTCCACAGTAGATCAGGGGATCGTCAGTAGGATCGTCAGTGGGATCGTCAGTGGGATCGTCAGTAGGATCATCAGTGGGATCGTCAGTGGGATCGTCAGTGGGATCGTCAGTGGGATCGTCAGTGGGATCGTCAGTGGGATCGTCAGTGGGATCGTCACCTGCCGGAATTGCAGGCTCATTTTTTCACTGTTTTGCGTGGAAGGCCTTGCGCTTATTCTTGGAGTGATAACTCTATTTCCTTACGAAGGAAAATCGACGTGGTCACCTGTGAACATCCATGTTAACATAGGGACCTCATCTGGAAAATGGTGTTGCGCGACAAAAATGTGGCAAAATATCAAATATGAATATGTCATGTCAATGAAAATATGTCAAAAACAATATGTTTCAAAAGGCTTGATAGCATTTTTGACAAAGCTGTTCTGCTTCGATCTCGAAGTCTCTGGCGTCCGCTTCAGCACTATTGCGTGTTCAAAACGGCAGCGTGCATTCGTGTTCGCAGTTCCGCCATGATCATAATTCCAGAATGTTGGTCGTTCTTGAATCGTTAATGAGGGGCGGGGATGGCCGAGTGGTTAAGGTGTTGAGCTCTGGGTACCAAATGTCCCGGGTTCAACACTCGAACCGCTCGGGACAGTTCCCAAACCCGCGGCCCATCGGCAGAACAACGGAGGCGGCACCATTAGCCGTGATCGTGCATGAAGTGCGTCGAGAACCCATTAAACGAATAATATATGAGTCGTTAATGAATGGTTTTTAATCGTCAATACATTTAGTATTTGCCGAAGTCACACAGCTCTAGAGGGGGGGGGGGGAGGGGGGCGGAATCCCCCTCATAAGACACCGGAAACTACTGAGGCTAGGAACATAAAATATATGGAAGATAGCTTACAGGTGTAGCATTATTCTCTCTGCAGTATTTGATGACCCTAGGTCAATGCCATCAGGGTTATTTGCCAAAGGATATTGGATAAAATATCTTGTTTGCATACGATACACTTATCAATTTACAACAAACTCACATGATTTCATTATAATATCACCTCCCAGTCATGACATTTCGAAGAAAAGCAGCAGAGGTGGGAGGGTTATGCTCCCTGCCTAGTTCTGTTGCGCTGCTGAGATCACATTTAGATGCGGTTTTTATGTCTCCAAGTGAGTCAGATCAATCCGACCCAACCTTGACTGCATTCACGGTCATATTGGGTCAAGCGTGTGCTTGCTTTGCATGCATACTTGTCTCGTGTTTCGTCAGTGTTTGCGTGCGCTGACGGCAACAAAGCGCAAATTTATTGCTGAAGACCTGACCTGACCTGACCTGATGTCGGATTCAAATTCAGCACTCAAAATTTCTTTCAATTGCTACTCGATTATTGCTCTAGGTTAAGAGCACCACTAAACACATCATAATATTGCGCTGCAAATATAGATGACGTATAGTGTGCTAGAACTGGGATGAAGCTTTGAGCTTTTTTTGGTTATATGTACGATTATAAAGGTAGATTTTCTGAGCCAACACGCACTCTTGTACTGACAAACATACATCGCATGCCGCAGGTTTACGCAAATGAGCGATGACCTCACATGACCACATATCATTTCGATTTGATTTGATGACATGCATATGACCTATTAATATGTGACTTCTTTCTCTTTTATTTAACTGTTCACTGATGCGAACTGTTCGACAGGAATGTTTTTCGAACTAGACGATGGCCCAAAAATATTATAATTGACCTGACCTAGGGCGTCATCGGTGACCTCCAGGTCAACACAACTTAGTCTGATCCGATGAATGATGCTATGTTCTACATTGAACTTGCTTTCATTTTGATTCGTGCATTGGTTCTGAAGTTGCGAGGGGAGAGCTAAAAAGCAGAGTTGAGCATATGGGAGAACGGCCCAGGAGAGCAGGCAGGGTATATGGGAGAACGGCCCAGGAGAGCAGGCAGTGCATATGGGAGAACAGGCCGGGAGAACAGGCAGTGCATATGGGATAACAGGCCGGGAGAACAGGCAGGATATATTTGGGAACAGACCAGGAGAGCAGGCAGAGTATATGGTAGAACAGACCAGGAGAACTGGCTGGGAATATTGGGGAACATACCAGTGAATGCCCGGTTGAGCATTCTGCCATTGGTACACACGGCCAACCAGCTGATACGATTTAGATTACATAATGGTTTGATTGCCTACAGAAACAAATGGTGCAATCCTGCACAACGCACGGAGTACATAGTTTAATCCTACACGGTGCACGGAGTACATAGTTTAATCCTACACGGTGCACGGAGTATAGTTTAATCCTACACGACGCACGGAGTATATAGTTTAATTCTGCACGACGCACGGAGTACATAGTTTAATCCTACAAGACGCACGGAGTACATAGTTTAACCCTAAACGGCTCATGAAGTACATAGTTTAATCCTACACGACGCATGAAGTACATAGTTTAACCCTACGCGGCTCATGAAATAGATAGTTTAATCCCATACAATCCATATCCAATGAGAATCATACACAGCCAGAAAGACAATCAATATCCAATCCGCTTGGAAGCAAATTGCTACAGCAAACAGAGCAGTGAAATAGTTTCCACTTCAATTCAGAATCCAGTTCAAATCAAACGCATCTGTCCATATTCAAAATAATCCAATCCGAATCCAATCAAATGTGATATTGACACAGAAAACCAAATGCATGTTATGCTCTAGCTTAAATTCAGCGAACAATTACCCCCACATTTCCCGCAATGAGAAGCGACCACGATTCATTGGCACCCACAATAAAACCAGTATTAATGTAAGCGGGTCTTTCAGTCGCGGCGGTAATTCGGCCATTTGTCGCGTTGACTCGGCTGAGCTGGACTTGGCTGGACGTATTGCGCCGCACGGCTCTGCAGGTGTGCAGCGCCCCTTCCACCACGTGGCTGAATTTCCATTGGCAATGAGCCAGTCGCGGTCGGATGAATATCAACTCGGTCCAACAGCCTGCTTATTACCAGCAAGAGCGAGGCCGTGGCGGGTATGCTACCCGACTACCGTGCACACGCGAGCATTCATTGGGCGACTCCGCTTGGCTGCCGTGGGGTGGGCGGGGCCCGACCGGCACAAGGGGAGTTTTTTTGGGGGGCTCCGCTTGGGCTGACCGGGTTCGGCGCGATCCGACCGGCACACGCGAGCATTCATTGGGCGACTCCGCTTGGGCTGACCGGGTTCGGCGCGATCCGACCGGCACACGCGAGCATTCATTGGGCGACTCCGCTTGGGCTGACCGGGTTCGGCGCGATCCGACCGGCACACGCGCTTCAAACAGTTTTTGGTGCAAGGTTTGAGGTCCTAATTTCTTCACTGAGGAATAGGTTCACTCGGACCTGTGCACCACCGTACACAAATTACGCCGTACTTTTTCCTGCAATGTAAGTAAATTCCACTTGACCACGTATACTTTGTCTCTGCGCAGTGAAACGTAGGTTTTTTTAAATCACAGAAATGCAAGCCATTATTTCCTTTTGCGCTGCTGAAGCAGGTCTCCAATCCTTCGCTTCATTTTGGCAGCCCTCACCGGAATGTCGGCGGCTCTTTTAAACACGCGCCTTCTTACTTCAAGGTTGTCTTTGAACTAAGATTGACGGCGGAACTCGGCTGGTGCCGGTTCAGCCGGCGATGTCTCAGCGCCAGCCGACCGCCGCCGCCCACCTGGCTGTCGTCCCGCCAGGCGACCTGCGTGCCCTCAGGCCGGGCGACGGCGTGGCCGGCGTCAGTCCGACTGAGGGAGCCGCGCCGAGAGACTGCCTGCGACATCAGCTGAACAGGAGGCCGTTGAACAGCACGGACCGTTGGCCAGGTTGTAGCGCAGACTGACCAAGTATACGTGGTCGAGTGGAATTTACTTAAATTGGAGGAAAAAGTACGGCGTAATTTTTGGACAGCCTGGCACCTACTTGGTGCCTGGTCTACCTAGTGCGGATCGCAGTGCTGGCGTAAACAGCAGTGTTGGAATATTACCGATATAACGTGTAGCCAAATGGTGAAAATTAGTGGAAAGAGTGGATACGAACTACCAATTGCAATAACATGAATATATTTTCATGAACGTATTGTATGTATATACATTGCATGTATATATATTGCATGTATATACATTGCATGTATATACATTGCATGTATATACATTGCATGTATATACATTGCATGTATATGCATTGCATGTATATACATTGCATGTATATACATTGCATGTATATACATTGCATGTATATACATTGCATGTTTATACATTGCATGTATATACATTGCATGTATATACATTGCATGTATATACATTGCATGTATATACATTGCATGTATATACATTGCATGTATATACATTGCATGTATATACATTGCATGTGCATTGTATGCACATGTATGGTATGCATATGTATTGTGTATGTCGTATGTGCATTGAATGCCCCGTATGCATTCTAAGACTTCGCACACATTATACTATTTCGCATGCATTCTAATGTTTCGTATATATTTCCCCACTGACCGAATATTTTCACTTTATTCTAATTAATATTCGCGTGTAATCTGTGAAATTATTTTGACCAAACGGTAACATTTCATATGGGACATATAGCCTAGCAGTCTGATATTGAAAATTTGTTCCAGTATGCTCTTGTCATGTTCGGTCACCAGGAACGCAGACTGTGCCGCTTCACACCAATTATTGGCAGGATATACTGCGCCGCCTCACCTTTGGGCTTTCCGTGAGTCCACCTGGATGACCACGGGCCAGTGTTCAAAGTTGCATGAAGCCGCGCTCGCGGTCATCACGTGACCATTTGCCCTGCAGCCATGACGTAAGATAGACGGGTATATGCTGTTTCTGTTTTGCATGTCTCAGTCGAACACACAATATTGGCCGTTCAGCGAGTGGTCTCCTGTCGACGAGGAAAAACTGATCACTATTGATTTCGGACTTTGGCAACACAGAATCCGCTGAAAAGGCTGGGAGGAGCATGAATGAAAGGAGTGTTGTGAGGAGAGGTTAATGATGTTAATCAATTATTTCCCGGTCCTACAATGATACAATGTCAAAGTTTTATGCTTGTTCGATTAATTCAGATTGATTGACATATTGATTACTTGTTTGATTAAATAACACCTCCTTGATTAAATTACACCTGCTTAATTAAGAAACTGAAGTGTATGACGTAATTTAAATTGTGTACAGCATACAGGGGCGCATACCGGACTTGCTTAGGATATCGACACGACTTCCGTGCAACTAGTAATATTTTGTAAAGCGTATCATATTTCCCTTAGTTTAGTTTATCATATTTCCTTTGGACGTGCTTCATTTACGTTGCCTCAGCACAAAATATAATCGGGACATCCGTTAATTTTTTTCGTGAACCAACAATTAGTCATATGAAGATGGAGCAGTATTTAATGTAACACATTGTATGCCCGATTGCAGCATGGATACCATTAATAATGCCCCACGTGACCAATAACACTTCAGAACAAATATCGCTCTGGAATGCTTCGTGCAACGAAGTCAGCTTCGGACCCCTCTTTCGAATACGTTCGGCAGCCTAATAACGGTTGCTCCCATATGTCCAGACTTGTCGGAACCAGCGTCGGTCGGCCGGCTCACGCTAACGTTGCAGTTGATGCCTCGAGTCGCAGCTGCGACGGATGTTATGCTTGGTCAGTTGCGGCGCGGCAGCGGCCGACCGACCGTCTCCCATTGTGCCCATACACATGGTGGCATTCCACAGTCATATGAGGCGTCACCGCTGGACATACAGGGAAGGGGGCTGGTCGGAGTGCGACGACCGGACCCCTCCCCTTGCGATGTGGTGCGATAGGTGATGCCGGCTAATGACAGGCCAGGACGTTGGCCCGGTGCGCCCCCCCTCCGACTGATAGCCTCTTGTGCGCGCGACACGTCCCAGACGCGACTGGATGTCCGAGGCGGTAAGATGTAACCAAGCGGGTGAAGGTAAGCAGATGTGCAGACGCTGGACGGTTATCCTTCACGGGTGCTTGGTGCTTTAAAGCCACATACTTAAAAAGGAACGCGCTGGTGTTTACCTTCCGAAAAACTGTTGAAACTGTTGTTCATGTAGTCGCCGTATTGATTAATAATCAGACCGGCCAATACAAGGACATTAACGGCTGTTGAATTTGAGAACTTGGTGGTTTTTTGAAGAGTTGAAATTGAGAATCAGCTATCGTACAAGCGAGAAAACTCTAAACTATCGCTGCCGGGCGAAACGAACCTGCTTACCAGTGGCCGTGATCCCGGATCTGATCCATATTCTCTACACCTAGCTAGAACTAAAAAGGAACGCGCTGGTGTTCACCTTTGTTGGAGCTCAAGAGCTCAAGTGTTAGCCATACTGGTTAATAATGATTAGCTCGGTCAATACAAGGGCATTAACGGCTTGTAGTTTTGGAGAAGCCGTTGCAATTGAGAACCAGTTATCGTACAAGCGAGGAAAGCCCCAGACTATCACTGCCAGACAACTGAAACTTGCTTACATTCGCCCCAGACGAAGCCGGCTGCATGCAATTCAGTACGACAAACTTACTTGAAATTCATATCTGGCCAAAGCTGAGTTGACTTCAATGCATGGAGTATTCAGTATTATACGCTCGCATATTATCTGAGCCCATTGATTACTCCGCCCTGCCAGTTTTGGCACGATTGACTGCCTGTGGCCGCAGTTCCACTTTTTCATTTTCGTGGGCGACACCCGTCGCTCTTTTCATTCATTTCTTGGGGTGACACCCGTCACCCCGCGTGGATTTGTTTTTTCCCGTCGTATTTCCGTTCCCTGTGTTTCTGCGTGTTCTTGTTTATTTATATTTCATTAGGTAGGTTTTTTCCCCGCGATGGGGAAAAACGCAAAAAGGATACTGACCCAAACTCGCCACCTGACTACGAATCGGAATTCCCTGCACTGACCACGCCTGCTGACCGTCGCTCGACTTCGGACCTTGCGCATGATGCCCCACCTCTCGATACAACTGTTGATGACCCGCGCCGGACTATTCCTCTCGATGACGTCATGGACGCCCTTTGTTCTTCGCCGACCCCCGCTCGTACCAAGACCTCGCCTCGCAATTCCGACCAGACCATCACTCCCCACGCCACAGACCCACGCCCTAACCAGACCACGCCATCCCAACCTGATCCCATCGAACCCTACCTCGACAGTGCTGGCTCTTTCATAGTAGTCAAGCCTGTCGAGGAATCCGTCTCCTTCCGCCGTATAAACGTTTTTTGGCCGACCAAACAACTCCTCCCCATCTGCTCCTTAGCCAATCCTGATATCGGAGCTCCTGCCAACGAAACCCTTGTCATCAAACCCAAACCCGAGCCTTCGTGGTGGTACGAAGGCTCAGGCCGGAGGGGGTGACCCACGTCCACCGAATCACCTCCTTTGAAGACGGCCAGAAACGGGATACAAGCCTCCTTGTCCTCACCTTCAACTCTACCACTCTTCCCAAGACTCTCCTCGCTGGCTACATCCGATACGAAGTCGGAGTATTTATTCCTAATCCTCTCCGCTGTTTTAATTGCCAGCGCTTCGGCCATGGCAGCAAGACATGTCGCCAACCAGGCCGCTGCCCGAAATGCGGTGAACCACCTCATCCCGAATCCACCTGCTCCAAACCTGCCCACTGCCTCAGCTGCAACACATCTGACCACCTCACCACTTCCAATCTCTGTCCGGTCTGGCCACGGGAAAAAGAGGTTTGCGCCGTCAAGGCCACGACCGGAGTCTCCTACCCGCAGGCCCGGCGGACCGTCGAAGCCACCTCCCCGACCACCAAAACTTACGCCCAGGCAGCCACCATAGCTCCCCGTCGCGTGAACACTATTTCTACCTCGATCCAGACTGACATGATTCCCGGATTAGCTCCACTAAAAAAACTTGCACCACTCACCACACCTACACAAACCACCCCGGCTACACACACACAGACCATTCCGACCAAACAAACGCCAACAAATTCCGTAAGGAATTCCAGACCCCTCAGCCATTCGGCTGCCGGGGAGATGCGCGCCACTTCCGTGGCCCGACGACCGAGCCCGGCGAGACCGGTGCAGGCCGGCGACCACGTGACCCGACCGACTCCCAGCCGGCGGGCATCCCCCGCGGCAGTGGCTGGCCGCCGTGAATCGACCGCCAAGGTCACCGGTCGGCCGGACGGCTATGGCGGAAACACCGCCACCGCCCGCACCCAACACACGTGTCCGCCGGAGCTGCACTCCTGGCTCCGACATGCACCGAAAGGTGCAGACAGACAATAACACTTTTCTTCCCGATGTCCACACTTTTACAATGGAATTGCCGCAGCCTGATCTCCTAATGGGCCGAAATGAAAGCTCTTTTTCAGTATTCTCACACCTATTCTCATAGCACTCCAAGAAACATGGTTTTTACCTAATGATACATACAACTTTAACCTTTTCAATTATTCACTGTATTGTCACGACTAGGTCCGCGGATCACATCGCAGTGGCGGTACAGCACTTTACATAAACAATGATTTCACACATACACAAATTACACTTAATACACAATTACAAGCCGTAGCTTGTACATTGCGTTTACATGGTATAAATATAGATGTGTGCTCCATTTATATTCCACCACACACCGACAACACAAATATTTTGACACATTTAGAAAACCTTATAGCACATTTCAAGAACCCTTTCATATTACTCGGAGACTTTAATGCACATAGTCCAGCCTGGGATCAAGCACGTACACAAGGAGACACTCGCGGCCACATCATAGAACAAATTTTAGACCGACATAATTTAGTAATACTTAACACTGGAGAACCAACTTTTTTCACCTTGGACATAATACAGCAACAGCCATTGATTTATCTATTTGTTCCCCCACCCTGGCAAACGACTTTGATTGGACCATAGAAACCGACATCCACGACAGCGACCACTATCCCATCAAATTATCACCCACCTTTTCAACGGCGACTGACACCACACCCAGTTTTATTCCACGCTGGAAAATTTCAAAAGCCGATTGGACAACATTTCAGGAACTTTCTTTTATGCAATACAACCCCAACATTTCTCCCGTCGAAAACATCAACTCAATTACAAATACACTTTTCGAGGCAGCTTCCACGACTATTCCACTTACAAAACCATTCACAAAAAGGAAACCAGTACCTTGGCGGTGTCAAGAAATTTCAAAAGCCATTGCGATAAGAAAAAGAGCATTTAGAAATTATTTACGACATCCCGATCAAGAAAATTTATACATCCGTAACCGCGAACGTGCGAGGACCCGCCGCATCATTCGCGATGCCAAGCGCCGTTCATGAAGCCATATATTTACAGCAGCTGACCTTTCGAACACCATTGAGTAAAATATGGCAATTAATTCGACGCTTGTCAGGACGCTCCCCATTTAAATCTCTACCGGCCCTCAAAATCCACAATCTCACCATTACAGACCCACAAACCATAGTAAATACCATAGCTGATACCATAGCCCATAATAGCTCCAATGTAAATTACCGACCTAATTTTCTACCAAATGCGCAACACACTTTTCACACAAATCTCGAACTTTTCCAATCCGACAATACCGAGGACTACAATGCTTCTTTTCAACCTTTCGAACTGCAGAATGCCATTTCGTCCGCCGGTAACACTTCAGTAGGGCCTGACAAATTACATTATTCCTTCTTTCGACATTTATCTGACCACACCAAACAATGCATCTTAGACACATTTAATTCATTATGGTCAAATCACATCTTTCCTGAAACATGGAAAGAAGCAATCATCATTCCCATTCCAAAACCCGACAAAGATCACAGTAACCCCAATAATTTTCGGCCAATTGCTCTTACCAGTTGCTTGGGGAAACTTCTTGAAATAATTATTAGTAAAAGACTGACCTGGCACTCGGACACAAATTCTCTTTTATCTCCATTCCGACGTGGTTTTCGTCACGGACGCAGCCCAGTCGACCATCTCATTAGATTAGAAACGGACATCCGCCTTGGTTACAAAAAGCACGAACACACAGTGGCAGTATTTTTAGACCTTAACAAAGCTTATGATATGGTCTACAAACCCGCATTACTTTTCAAAATTCTTCAACTCGGTTTCAAAGGACACTTAGCTCATTATTTAATAGGTTTTCTATCTGGTAGCCGTTCTTTCCACCTCCAATGTCGATCATCAATCTCCACACAGCATATTATGCACAACGGACTGCTACAGGGAAGCTGCATATCACCAGTTTTATTTAACATCATCATTAATGACCTTTTCGCTGACATGCCTGCAAATGTATCATTTTCTCTTTTCGCGGACGATAGTGCAATTTGGTGCTTAGACAAAAATTACGAAAATTGTTTGATTCGGCTTCAAAACACCCTTGACAGAGTACATCACTGGTCCATCAAATACGGTTTCAATTTTTCGGCCCCCAAATCTGCAACCATGATTTTTAGCAAATGCACTCCCTGCCCAAACCCAGATACACAACTTCACCTTGGACAAAATGACATACCTTTTGTACATTCATTTAAATTTCTTGGTGTAATCTTTGATCGTAGGCTTTCCATGCATCAACTCATGAAACACATCCAGAACAAATGTTTTCGCCGACTAAATTTATTTCGCTGCGTTACTCCCTTAGGAGCCGATCGTCACACTCTTTTACAAGTATATAAATCCTTAGTACTCCCCATCATTGAATATGGCTCGGTAGTTTATGCTGGTGCCAGCCCATCCTCCTTACACATTTTAGACACAATTCAAAATAAATTTATCCGTATCGCACTTGGTGCAATGACCACTTCACCCATCATCTCTTTAGAAGCCGAATCGGGAATTACTCCTTTAGCTCTCCGCCGAATGCAACAAACACTTAGATACGTCTCCAAAATTCAGTTTCATGCAAACCACCCGACACAAACATCATTGCAAGTTCTCCCAAATTTACATCATCATTATTTAGGTCCAGCCGAAAAGCGAACTGGACTCACTATAGCATCTCGGGTAAAAACATTTTCTGAACAGCTTCACTTCACTATTCCACCCATTACTTCTCTTTCTCCACCAACTACACCACCGTGGCAAATAGCTGAACGACACATTTTCTATCTGACCACGACTCCAAAATCACAGCTTTGTCCGGAATATATCAAACAAAAATTCACCAAATTCGGTCTCGTTATTACCATGTTCCTTTTGTTTTTACAGATGGTTCGAAAGATGCTAACCTTACAGGAAATGCCGTAGTTTCAGGAACTTATAAAAAACAACATCGATTACCAAACGGAACATCAATTTTCATCGCTGAATTACATGCCATCCTCATTGCCCTCCGTTATATTCGCAACCGTTTTCTCTGTCATCCCATGCGCAGCGTCATCATATGTTCCGGCTCCAAATCTGTTTTTCAATCTCTTTCGTCACTTTCTTTTTCACATCATTGCCATATTTATATTTATGAATCACTACAAACACTTCATCTGATGGGCGTGAAGGTCCGTTTCCTGTGGGTGCCCAGTCACTGCGGCATCCCAGGAAACGAGGAAGCAGATCATCTCGCAAAACAATCATTACAATTACCACACATCACAGATATTCAACCACATTTTGACGCCATTAAATCAACAGTAAGACAGAACATTCGGCATTTTTGGAATCAAACCTGGACACAAAGTACAAACCATACGCAATTACGGAGCATTAAACCAGTCATCGATATTCGGACGCCATCATTTCTAATCAACCGCCACGAAGAAAAGGTCCTATCGCGCATCCGCATAGGACACACTTACCTCACACATATATTTTTGTATTCTGCTTCACCTCGGCCTTCATGCCCATCATGTAACACTTATATTACAGTTCCACACATATTACTACACTGCCCGCAATACCATGGCCCTAGAAAACAACTTATCGATTACTGCCACACACACAACATTCCATTCTCTTTGCCCTCATTGTTGGGGACGATCACCCATTTCTTATCAAGTTACTTTTCAATTTTCTACGAGAAACCAAATTATTCCAGGAATTATAGACTGACTTTTGCGATTTAAAACCTTATTCATTTGATATAAACGGCGCGAAATGGCCTGAGTAGGCCGAAACGCCTAATTCAACAAAACGGAAACGACTTCAATGCCGTACCTTTGAGAACTGTCTGGAAAATTGTCAACTTATTTGTGCGGGCCAAGATCGCTTCTCAGATCAAATAACATAACAAAATCAAAGAACAAAAATTGTTTCGCAAGTTACACCGACCTCTTGCATAAATGCATGCTACTTACCCCTGGTCAAATATCGTGAAGCCACTCGCGTGATCAGCGTTCAAGGAAACAACGAGTGGAAAGCAAGTGATAATACTGATGATGATTAGATATATATATATATATATATATATATATATATATAGATGTTTTTTTAATCAAATAAGAAGTCAAGTTATCCATAAATCTGAATTAGCCAAGCATGTGTGACTTGGAAATTGCATCATTGTAGCACAAAGAAAGAATTCACTGACATGATTTCCCCTTTCGCTACACCCATTCCAATCATGCTCATGCCAGCCTTTCCAGCGCATTCTGTGTTACCGAAGTCGGAAATACATCGTGATCAATTGTTCATAGTCGACAGGATTTCAGTGGCAGCGAGCTCACTGAGCTGCCAGTGTTGTGTCGACAGAGGCATGCAAGGCAGGAACAGCATAGTTCCTGCCTTGTCTCTCACCTCGTGTCTCTCACCTCATGGCTGCAGGAGAAATTGTTTCGTGACGACCACAAGTGCGACCTTCTGCCGTTGAATACTGACCCGTGGTCATCCTGGTAGGCTGTCACGAAAGCTTAATGATGAAGGGGCGGAGTATTTACTGCAAATAATTGCTGTGAAGCGGCACAGTCTGCGTTCCTGGTAGCCGAACATGGCAAAAGTATATTGGAACATAATTCGGTAGCGGACTGAACCTAGACTAAGTTGACTACTCTACCTAGTGCTTTACGTTTCAGATACATATAATGTAAACGGCAGATAAGCCCAATGTATCCTAGATTGCAGCCAAGTTCGGTTGAATCAGAGTGTTATTCATTGCACAAATGCCGCTATTGGCGGCACTGACTCGACAATCGAAGTAATCTATCGAATATGGAACACGTACCCCAAAGTTGAATGCGCTGTGCTAACTTGTCGGAATAGTTTTGCTTAGTTCTGCAATATCTGTTTCTCGGTTTTTAAGACAATGACCAAACAAAGTGCATGTGTTCACGGGCTGTCGCGGGAGCACTGTTGGGGCTGGTCGACAAGTTCACTGTCGAGGTATGGTGCCCGGTTCCTGTACCCAGAGGGGAGCCCCATAGCCCGTGTAATGTGTTTACGGACTGCCAAGGAGCACCATTGTTGCTGGTCGACAAGTTCACTGTCGAGGTATGGTGCCCGGTTCCTGTACCCAGAGGGGAGCCCCATAGCCCGTGCAATGTGTTTACGGACTGCCAAGGAGCACAGTTGTGGCTGGTCGACAAGTTCACTGTCGAGGCAGAGGTGAAAATAGCTGGCGTCACGCCAACGCAAGTCGGTGACAGCTAAAGGGGCAGGGAAGGCTCTAATGAGACAGCCAAGGACTGACCGGTGTTTTCTTCGTTGGTTCGTAAGAATACATTTTGGAGGAATTAATCGTGGCAAGGTCCATTTCTGGACTAGTTTACATTGCTAGACGGCACATTTTATATAGTGGTGGCGTCCCTTTGAGACAGCTCCTGGCTGAAAAAAGACAGCTGCACAGGTGGCGGCCAATGTTAAATTCCCATAGACATCGGCGATATGTCGCTGAGACAGCAGTGAACTGTCTCATGTTGGACAATTGTGGCGCGATCAACCTTACTGAATGGCCTTGCTGAACCGAGGATAATCTGGTCTTTGACAATGACGTCATGGAAGTTAAGGACATCCGCTTGTCCTTAATTAGCGTAATAATTCGTGAAATGAAAAGGAAATCAACACGAAGTCAATTTTTTTTCAAGCATATCACCACAGATACCCACGATATTCAACTTTCATTAATGTATTCGCGGCCAGGTGTATAATTTCCTGCGATGTCATCCAGGTGTCGAGAACAAACTGATATTACTGACATAACTGATGGCTTAAATGGTTTCTAATGATCTTAGCCCACCAGTTGGCTCGTTTCTATCATCAAGTCGTTGGTAGGCATAACGGATTTTTTTTTGCCCTTGGGAGGAGCTGAAACGATGGGAAAGTTGGTCCCTGTGCACCATGAAGGAGGGTGATTTGTTTTGTTACTATGCTAGCTGTAATTATAAAGCAGAATTACGCGGGCATGAAGAGGTACAAATTGAGGCACGGAAGACAGCTTTTGCGAGTGAAGATGTCCTTCGGTGTTGGAGGATGATGGGAACGATGGTGCAGACCAATGCCAATATAAGAGAAGATAATTAATGTTTATTGTGATGGTCCACTAGACATCATACCAAGCAAGGAATGCTGCTCATAGCCAATTATAATTGAGCAAAAATCGGGCCAGCCATGTCACCTAGACCAATATGCTTACAATGTTTATACCAACTCCTACTCCTGCTCTGATCCTTAAGCTACCCACAACAGTATTTGGGTGTCATTGTGAGGTGTTCATGAGACAATTTATGTACACATTTTCCTCCATCAAGCAAACAAATAGGTCAGGCTATGCCTGGTTAGGTTAGGTTAGGCTAGGGTTTTTAAGTTAAAGGATTTTGAGTTTTCTTCAAATGCTGGGTTAGGTTCAACTAGGTGGTTAACTTGCAGTTTAAGGTAATTTCTGATTTGACATTTTTTAATGAAATGTTTATAAATATGCTAATCATGTGACCACTCATTTCCTCTGCAAATGTGTGCTTTTCAGTTGGGATGCAGAGTAACACCAAAAATGGGCTTGGAGATGGATAATATAGCATAAAAAGTAATGTTGAAAATAAAGAAATAACATGCAACATAACCTAACCTAACCTAGCTTAAGCTTCCATGCCAAAAAAAATATTTTTTTTATGGAAAATTTCCAAGCAATTTTCCCCCAAATGTTTTCAACTTGAAAACCTAACGTAACCTAGGAAAAAACTGAACTGTTTTTTTTAAAGAAAAAAACTCAATTTTCTTTTGAAAAATTTCCAACCAAAAAATGTATCGCTTACAACAAAAGCGAGCACCTAAGCACAGTTAAGCACAGTTGACACAATCTAACACCTTTGTATGCTCCATGGAGGTAAAATGTGCATAACACTTGTCTTGTGGTTACCTTAGACTGCAATAATATCGGTTAGGCTAGGTTTTGGTGTGGAATATGTTGGCTTTGGGTTGAAATGTTTTCAATTTTCTAGTTGTTTCCTTAAAAGGACGGTTTGGCCGTAAATTTGTGATTTAAGGAATGTATTTATCTGAGTAATGTTGTGAGTGTTTCAGATAAAGTTGTGCATGCATACAACTTGCTTCCATAGCAATGAAGATCAACGAATATGGCAAACAATTGAAGCAATTGTGCATATGTGGATGGCCTGCAGCTGTTGTATTGTCATAGTGAAATATATAAACCAAAATATAGGCCAGCTCATCCAGTTTTTGATCCTCCGAAGAGCTTCTAGTCGCATAGTTGAAATTATCATCCTGCTTGGGATGGGTATGTATTGAGGTAGCGATTTCGTAAGAGAGAAATAAATTGTACATTTCGCCCACAATTTTTGAATGATGCTTTACTCAATAAAAACCGACAGGGCCTTCAGAGGAGGGCATCAAAACACCTTTCAAATCGGAGGACTTGTCATGAGGGAAGAAGCGTGTGAGCTGTCCAAAAATCGCTTTGGTTTCTCAGCTAGGCATTTTATCAAGCAACTATACAACACTTGTGAGACAGCTCACGGGTTCGTCGGTGACAGCTTCGGCATTATTTTCACCTATGTGTCGAGGTATGGCGTCCGATCCTGTACCCAGAGGGAGCCCCATAGCCCGTGTAATGTGTTTACGGACTGCCAAGGAGCACTATTGGGGCTAGTCGACAAGTTCACTGTCGAGGTATGGTGTCCGGTTCCTTTACCCAGAGGGGAGCCCCATAGCCCGTGTAATGTGTTTACGGACTGCCAAGGAGCACTATTGGGGCTAGTCGACAAGTTCACTGTCGAGGTATGGTGTCCGGTTCTTGCAGCCAGAGCAGGTGGGTCTCATAGCCCGTGTAATGGGTTTACGGGCTACCAAAGGAGCACAATTTGGGGCTGGTCGACAAGTTCACTATCGAGGTATGGTGCCCGGTTCCTATGCCCAGAGCAGGGGGGGGCTCATAGCTCGTGTTTTGCCGTCATGCATCCACAACCCCCGATGGCGCCTTATTCTGACTTCAATAATTGACAGACACCGTACTTCCGAAAAGTGGTTGCTATTGAGCTAGGAGATTGTCGGTTCATTTATTTTTCCGTTGGTGAAGAAAACCAACTATTGCATCCTTGAATGACATAGCACCTACTGGAAAGTAGGCGAGAGAAAAAACAGTTGCGAGAGTATACCAAGTGGAAGAATGAAAGCAAAATTGAAGCAATCCGAAGCTTCATCAGTCCGATTTATTTAACAATTATGAGAACCTCTGTTGGATATGTGTTATCGCACCCTGCTCCGAATATCATCAACTCTCTCAATCTCACTCACTCCTGAATCTCAACACCTCCGGGAAACCAGTGGCTGCATGCACTAGTCCCAGGGGCTTTCAGTCCCACTTGTAACTCCCGCACCAATGGATGGATCGAAGTGAAATGAAATTGAACGGATAGCCCAGCAAAATGCAGTGTGCCGAATTGAAGTTGATTGACCAAGAAAAAAAAGAGCTTGGATTTTTGGAACCTATACTTAGCCCCGGAAGATGTATCTGAAAACGGTTCGTTGCTTGCATGCTCATGAAGAAGGGACAAGAACTGTCATTTGCAGAAGACATATGCATCTGGTCAAATCAGGTCAAGATCAATTGAGGTAAAACGGTATTACAGTGCGTTTGCACATATACCTGCTGTATCCGATGCATGTTTATCAATGCAATCACGCATTAGGGAAGAAAGCCAATACCTAAGTTGCATGTATGACCAAGCAGAAGTTAAGCCCCGGGGGACGAGTAGTCTAGGGGTAAGTTGCCCGTCTCACAGTCGAAAGATTGTGGGTTCGAGTCTCACCTGTCGCTACTCTTCGCCCGCGACCAATCGGCGTGAGAGATTGGCGACGCTACATGACTCAACGGTTGACGTGTCGTAAAGCCAATAACCACCGCCAACACCACAGAAGTTAAGCCCAGTTCACTATATTGGGTGTCATGGCGTCCTCATTGGCCAACGTAATTCCATTTTACCATTCACTAATCAG
Organism: Ashinkailepas kermadecensis; assembly: GCA_034440615.1. Classification (NCBI taxonomy): domain Eukaryota; kingdom Metazoa; phylum Arthropoda; class Thecostraca; family Neolepadidae; genus Ashinkailepas; species Ashinkailepas kermadecensis. Next base: position 68,851 of record JAOTOM010002818.1, on the reverse strand, counting down.
GCCATTCGTGGTGAAATGTGGACATCTATAGGCGACCTAGCGACCTTGCGATATCACATTGACCTGGACTGAGACGACTGAGCTATTTTTCAACATGTAGCCTGGGTGTTCATTTCAGGGTACCCAAAGTTACAGCTCGCGAACGGCAGTGGCTACGACCACTATTGAATACAAATGTAATGGGGACACAAACACGCCAGTGACTCTCGGGTTAAGACGAAGGCAGCGTTCAGAACTGACATCCGACTCACACAGCATGTGCCCATTGACACCAAATGTTTGCACTTTAATGCAGACAGCGGTGATCTTGCATGTCAGGTTGCAGTTATAAAGTCATTATGGAAACCGCAACTTCCTGCGTTAGTCTAGTCGGCACCACCGACAGATTCTCGTGTCAGTGTATCCTGGTGTTTGCTTCTGTAGCGGAACACTTGGTTCACTTGGAACACTTGGTCGTAACACTTGGTTGTGTTATCGGGCCACGAAATTCAACCAGGTTTTCCGGTCGCCAACCACAGGCTAAACCGATATTGGCTGCAATGGTTCAGTAACCATTTCGACGTGGTGGTGCATTTCCAGTTGCTGGTAGTGGAAAGCACACCGGTGTCATGCCTGATGTTGGTCATGCTGCACTACTTCCATGTGGCTACATTCTTCTGGATGTTCGCTGAAGGTGAGAGCCAGGCTTCTCTGACATCTAAGCGGGGGCCATTCCAGTTTTCCCTTTTCATTTCAGCTCATGCTTTAACACGGGAATCACCCAATTCTGCTATGCGAAATTTTTATTTAGCCGCCGCTGAATTTGCATTGAAAATTTTCTTCAATACTCTTTCCTTCATTTCGCAGTATCCGCTCCTATCTATGCTGATGATGATGGCCGTGACAATATGACTTGGCTTGTTTCAAAGTAATGAACTTGGATATTATCATTGCCAATGTTGGTGGTGTCAATGCAGGTCAACTGTGTACTTGGTTTCTACTTAATGCTCACCACCATGAAGTCCATCACGAAACTAGAAGCATTTTCCAACCAACTTCAGCATTATTGTCACCATATATCTTGACGGTGAATTTTCAGCACAAATAATTTACAATGAAACATGAACACCCATTGATGCATGGTTAAGTAGATAATGGGATTAGAAGGTATAATGTATGGCCTCGTGATTATGATGACGATGCATACTTGTACGCACCTTCTTTCAGGTAACATGAGACACAACGGTCAGACATTCTATCCTGCTTTTCAGGTCACTACCTGTACATGCTTGTTGTACGGACTTTTGGAGTGGATCTAATACGATCCTACGTCTACCCGATCATCGGTTGGGGTAAGCCACAACCACGCCGCTCATGACAAGTGTCTCATAGCGAACAGGCTGCATAATTAGGTCAATTTGGGACATGCCGCCAACCTTGAATATCGCTTGGGGCGCATTGCCCACACCACTGTACAGGACTGTACAGATGGCACCGATTAGTTCAGCCATTTCCATGCCAAGCTATGACATACTTCACTGAGTGGTTTCATTGAGTGCTATGATATATTCAAGTGTGTGTTAACATCTGTAATACCTGAACAGGTTAATATCTCGGGCATCTGCACACACGGCCGTTTACGTTTAAAATGTAGGAATATGACATCTAGCATAGAAGCGAGCTGAACCAGAGATTTGGAATGGACGAACTGCTAATTTTATAGCCGTCATGCTGGGTTTCAGGCTGCGATTTTCCTTACTTTCCGTAATTACGTGACAATCCCGGCTGGGGTGGGGCTCATTTCCGAATTTGATAAGCTAGCCGCTGAAGAATATGTTATTATGGGTGTGGACTGCATCACGTAAGTAAAAATTTGATTAAAAACCAACTTTTTTCTCAAAAGCCGCACCCTACTTAGAAAGGGGTGCACAGCGATAAATGATGACCTATTCTTAGCACTCAACGCGAGTTTGTTATCCGTGTTTGATAACGCTTTCTGACAAGCACCATGTTTGGCATTCTTGCACACATGCTCATTGAAAACTTCTAAAATCCGCCGAACAAATCACCAGTTTTGCGGACAAACGATGCCTGAGAAGTGGTCGTGGCTTAAAATTGAATTTGGCCCGTCTTGTAGTTGAAACTAACGTTGATAGGTGCTTCGGTCGGTCCGGCTGTGTGACATTCGAGTTCATGCGTCTCGCAGGAGTAGCCTTCCGGGTGCAGTTTGCCCAGGTCAGACCAGACCAGACCAGACCTGGTCAGACCATACCAGACCAGCTGTTGTAAAAAGCTAACACTGTTGGCTCACAGAATCTCCATCTCACCATTGAACAAATCGCGTCAAACCAAACTGCATGCGTATTGTCAGGAATGATGCAAATAATCAGCAATACGCGTTGTCGGTAGTGTACGGAAACCTTCACACACCGCAACAGAGGTCACCGTGGCCAACACGATCAGGCTGACACGACGTCAGCGGACTGAACAACAGCACTCCTGTCTGCTGCTGTACTCCTCACGGGGCGAGGAGTTCTGTGTGATGACCTTGGCATGTCGCAAAGCGGTCATCTGTGATGACCTTGACATGTCGCAAAGCGGTCATCTGCGATGACCTTGACATGTCGCAAAGCAGTCCTCTGTGATGACCTTGGCATGTTGCAAAGCAGTCCTCTGTGATGAGCGTGACATGTCGCAAAGCAGTACTCTGTGATAACCTTGACATGTCGCAAAGCAGTCCCCTGTGATGACCTTGACATGTCGCAAAGGTGAAATAACGCCATCAGCTTTGAACAAACAATATGCTAAATAAAGCACACCGCATTCCCCCCTCCAGCTTCATATCACAGCGACCAACAATCATTACGGTATATCTGATAATTATACACATCTGGCGTATCGGGTGCTTACCAATGAGGTACGCCAGTAATTATTCGTCTGTGAGGGGCCGCCCACACCGGGCAGCCTCTCACCAGAGGGGTCCGACTCACAGTCGGCGGCCCGCCTTCTGCCGCAGGCAATCGGTCGAACGTGCAACAATAATGATCGGGTCATCAGGGTTCAGGTCATCGTGACAGGGGGTTGATACATTTCGAGCATCAATAACCGTACGGTCACAACAACTGTGCACGCAGAGTCGAAAGCAGAGCGCGCGGGCAAGATCCATTCGAGACATGGTGATTACAAATCCGACCATCCGTTGCCGTCCCCATCCCATCTGGACAAGTGACGGGCTGTGACAATCCCAGCTGGACAAGTGACGGGCCGTGACAATACCATCTGGACAAGTGACGGGCCGTGACAATACCATCTGGACAAGTGACGGGCCGTGACAATCCCAGCTGGACAGGTGACGGACTGTGACAATCCCAGCTGGACAAGTGACGGGCTGTGACAATCCCAGCTGGACAGGTGACGGGCTGTGACAATCCCAGCTGGACAAGTGACGGCTGTGACAATCCCAGCTGGCCAGGTGACGGACTGTGACAATCCCAGCTGGCCAGGTGACGGACTGTGACAATCCCAGCTGGCCAGGTGACGGACTGTGACAATCCCAGCCGGCCAGGTGACGGGCTGTGACAATCCCAGCTGGACAAGTGACGGGCTGTGACAATCCCAGCTGGACAAGTGACGGGCTGTGACAATCCCAGCTGGCCAGGTGACGGACTGTGACAATCCCAGCCGGCCAGGTGACGGACTGTGACAATCCCAGCTGGACAGGTGACGGACTGTGACAATCCCAGCCGGCCAGGTGACGGACTGTGACAATCCCAGCTGGACAGGTGACGGACTGTGACAATCCCAGCTGGACAGGTGACGGACTGTGACAATACCATCTGGACAGGTGACGGGCCGTGACAATCCCAGCTGGACAAGTGACGGGCCGTGACAATACCATCTGGACAAATGACGGGCCGTGACAATCCCAGCTGGCCAGGTGACGGGCCGTGACAATACCATCTGGACAAGTGACGGGCCGTGACAATCCCAGCTGGACAAGTGACGGGCTGTGACAATCCCAGCTGGACAAGTGACGGGCTGTGGCAATCCCAGCTGGACAAGTGACGGGCTGTGACAATCCCAGCTGGACAAGTGACGGGCTGTGGCAATCCCAGCTGGACAAGTGACGGGCTGTGACAATCCCAGCTGGACAAGTGACGGGCTGTGACAATCCCAGCTGGACAAGTGACGGGCTGTGACAATACCATCTGGACAAGTGACGGGCTGAGATGCGCCAGGTCAGACAGGCACCCTGGAATGCCAGTGTGTAATGCCATCGTAGGCGGTGTGCTGCCACCCCCTCGTGGAGGCACCGACACGACTGACACACGGGGAAGCTCGGTTCTCAGCTGGTGCCACCAAAGCTGGCAACGTCGATATCACAACAGCACGGATGATTGGCGGGAGAGAGAGAGAGAGCGAGAGAGAGAGAGAGAGAGAGAGAGAGAGAGAGAGAGAGAGAGAGAGAGAGAGAGAGAGAGAGAGAGAGAGAGAGAGAGAGAGAGAGAGAGAGAGAGAGAGAGACAGAGAGAGAGAGAGGCAGAGAGAGAAAGGGAGAGTGTGTGTGTGTGTGTGTGTGTGTGTGTGTGTGTGTGTGTGTAAGGGAGGGGTGTACTGTTGTGAGAACGTCATGCGACACACCGGAGTATTACGCCTCATTTGTCCAGGAGCCGGTGGCAGTTGACAATGTTTTTGCAGTTTCAAGTAAGATCGATGACAGATCCTCTTAGCATCTTGCAGTTAGTTGACATGTTTTCGGCTGTGTATCTTCGCGAAAACGTATTTCCCCCTGAGTGCCCACAAGTCACAATGCTGTATAGGTGAACGAGCTCTTCCATAAAAATAGCAGGCTACGAAAAAGTAGCAAGTATGTTACAATGAAGTTAATGCCTAATAAAATAAATAGGCAGTTGAATGAAAGGAGTAAGCACCAGAACAAAACTAATAAATGCCTAAATAAATCGAAAATATCTGAAGAAGTTTACATTCAGCAAGACGAGTAAACGCAAGTCATTCTCCATCACATCAATCAATGTCAAGACGAGCATGTACGAACACGGCGTAGCAAAATAGCCCGGCGGACAGGCACCGTGCCGGTGCCTGCCCTGCATCACTAGGCTACACCGCAGCACAGCCATGTTTGCGAGTCAGATTACCTGCCAAACGGGTAAGAATTTGGCTGGTTAGCTGTGGAGCAAACACATTTGGACTACGACATAGCGGCTAACCGCGTTGCGGATTTTCGCGATCCGGCCCGTCGTGTTTTCTCCATCCCCAGCCTCAATCTAAGTATATTGGACAGCCAGACAGTGGAGTAGCCGGGCAGGAGTCGTGCTTTGGTCGAGGACGCCTGGCTTATCATGATCTGTGCGTCAGTCTTGCCCGCGTTCAGGCGGTAATAATTGACAAGCTGCGCTTTCAAGCCATCTGAGTGACACGACACATTTTTTTCAGGACACCCAGAATGACAATCTGAGCGTTGCTGCTCAAGCTGACGGTTAGGCATCTCGAGGCCGAGTGGAGATTGGGTCGCAATATGCTGGGGCTGAACTTCGAGACCTTTTATCACTGGTCAACATGCCTGTATGCTCCAGTCGTAATCATACCCTCCTATATTCTTTAATACAACGAAGAATGGCTCTTAGATGCTCCTGGGTTTTAGACATTGCGTGTAAAGAAAGCATACGACCTTCAATATACCAGGAGGTGCTGAGTTGACATCAAAAGTAACGTTAAGGATTATAGTTTATTACTCAACGTTTCGGCCAGGGGCCATCGTCAGGAGTCAATGGCCCCTGGCCGAAACGTTGAGTAATAAAGTATAATCCTTAACGTTACTTTTGATGTCAACTCAGCACCTCCTGGTATATTGAAGGTCGTATGCTTTCTTTACACGCAATACCTCCTATATTAACCAGGAAGATAAGCCTGCTTAATCGAGTAGTAGTTTTCCATGAGTGCGATAGTGCGAGAGTAGTGCCTCCAGGGAAACAGCGAGACTGACGCCGCGCCCGAGCAGGGAAATGTTCGGCGCGAAGCCGCTCATCTCTGTGGCCAGGGGTGTAGCCAGGGTCTCATGCTCTAGAACTCTTTGGGGAAATGCATGGAGGCAATGGAAAGCGGAAATCAACTTTGGGGGCCGCCAATAGCATTATATGTTAATACTGATGTGGCCAAGGAAACATTGGGAGTGCAGGTAGGGACACAACCAGGATTTTCTGAAGGGGGCATGACCCAAAATAATGTGAGGGAAGAGAAGCCGCATTCGGCGCGCTTCTCGCGCCGAATGCAGTTTTGCATGGTGAAAATCTTAAAGTCTCTTAAAGTTTCATCTAGTGTATTTTTGGTACCCTGGGTATGGGGGTGGGGGCTCCCGGGTCCCCTTGGCTGCGCCTCTGAGTGCAGGCGACTGCTCCACTCAGCGGAGGAGGGGGCGGGGCAGGACAGTGAGCTTATGACGTTAACAGAGGCCTCACCGAGGCCAGTGAACAATTACTCAACCAAGACGGCCAGTTGCCTGGGAGATCCCGGCCTCAGATGCGCGCGCAATTGGCAACGACGGCGAGTCCGAGCTGAAATAGAATCACACCCCAGGCGTTAAGAAGCAGCTGATTATTAATGCTGTGTCATAGAGGACCTTCTAGGTGTCATGGGCAAACATTGGAGTATCAATTTTACTCCATTGTATATTGGTTATAATAAATATCACCAGCCGGAGTTCAGCTGTGTCATGGCGTGCAGCTGTGTGTGGCGTGGAGCTGTATGATGGCGTGCAGCTGTGTGATGGCGTGCAGCTGTGTGGTGGCGTACAGCTGTGTGGTGGTGTACAGCTGTGTGGCGGCGTGCAGCTGTGTGGTAGCGTGCAGCTGTGTGGCTGCGTGCAGCAGTGTGTCGGCGTGCAGCTGTGTGGCGCGTGCAGCTGTGTGGCGCGTGCAGCTGTGTGATGGCGTGCAGCTGTGTGATGGCGTGCAGCTGTGTGGTGGCTTGCAGCTGTGTGATGGCGTGCAGCTGTGTGATGGCGTGCAGCTGTGTGGTGGCGTGCAACTGTGTGGTGACGTGCAGCTGTGTGATGACGTGCAGCTGTGTGGCAGCGTGCATCTGTGTGGTGACGTGCAGCTGTGTGATGGCGTGCAGCTGTATGACGGCGGAATGCCTGGGCGTCGGGCTCGCTACCGTTGCCGTCAATCTAGGTGACGACATGTGGAGTATCCTATCTCACCTCGTATCCTTTGGAGTATCCTACTGCTCACCAGGCCGCTTCCTCGCGCCGGAAGACGATGCCAAATGAAAGGTAAACGTGAGATCTGATGTTGAGCTTCGGCACCTCGCTGGAGAAATGGCGTCGAAGCTGGTGGGGAGTATAGGATAGTGGAAAATGTCCCCACCATGTAAGATTGTGAGTATTCCATATGATGGCTGAATCCAGGACGGGACCATTATGTTGATGGTCAGGAATAGAAGGATTGAGCACCATGAAGAAGCAACTGAGCTAATTGTCTGCCCTTTATAACATACTTCAATGTGCAGGTAAAGCAGAGCATTTGCGTCCGACAATATATCATCAATATATGATTCGGGTGATACTGCCATCAATGCATATAAAACACTTGTTCTGTGTTCGGTGACGTTCTTAATAACCAAAACATAGCAGCAGCCAATCCACAATATATAACAAAGCTCATCCCGAGGCAGTGACATGGCTGCCGGGTCGCACTCCCTTGATAGACCACACACCTACACACCAGCCAATCTGCGGCGTTACTCCCAAATGTGTGTATCGCGCAACGCTGCAACTGAACCCCTGTTGCGTGGGCAGGTGTACCGCCTCTGATCATGACCAGCTCTCGGTTCTCGTGAGGAGCTGACACCTGTTGCGTGGGCAGGTTTATCGCCTCTGATCACGGTCAGCTGGGGTCTCGTGAGGGACTGACACCTGTTGCGTGGGCAGGTGTGCCGTTCCTGATCATGATCAGCTGGGGTCTCGTGAGGGACTGACACCTGTTGCGTGGGCAGGTTTATCGCCTCTGATCACGGTCAGCTGGGGTCTCGTGAGGGACTGACACCTGTTGCGTGGGCGGGTGTGCCGTTCCTGATCATGATCAGCTGGGGTCTCGTGAGGGACTGACACCTGTTGCGTGGGCAGGTGTGCCGTTCCTGATCATGACCAGCTGGGGTCTCGTGAGGGACTGACACCTGTTGCGTGGGCAGGTGTGCCGTTCCTGATCATGACCAGCTGGGGTCTCGTGAGGGACTGACACCTGTTGTGTGGGCGGGTGTGCCGTTCCTGATCATGACCAGCTGGGGTCTCGTGAGGGACTGACACCTGTTGCGTGGGCGGGTGTGCCGTTCCTGATCATGACCAGCTGGGGTCTCGTGAGGGACTGACACCTGTTGCGTGGGCAGGTGTGCCGTTCCTGATCATGACCAGCTGGAGTCTCATGAGGGACTGACACCTGTTGTGTGGGCGGGTGTGCCGTTCCTGATCATGACCAGCTGGGGTCTCGTGAGGGACTGACACCTGTTGCGTGGGCGGGTGTGCCGTTCCTGATCATGACCAGCTGGGGTCTCGTGAGGGACTGACACCTGTTGCGTGGGCAGGTGTGCCGTTCCTGATCATGACCAGCTGGGGTCTCGTGAGGGACTGACACCTGTTGCGTGGGCAGGTGTGCCGTTCCTGATCATGACCAGCTGGAGTCTCATGAGGGACTGACACCTGTTGCGTGGGCGGGTGTGCCGTTCCTGATCATGACCAGCTGGAGTCTCATGAGGGACTGACACCTGTTGTGTGGGCGGGTGTGCCGTTCCTGATCATGACCAGCTGGGGTCTCGTGAGGGACTGACACCTGTTGCGTGGGCAGGTGTGCCGTTCCTGATCATGACCAGCTGGGGTCTCGTGAGGGACTGACACCTGTTGCGTGGGCAGGTGTGCCGTTCCTGATCATGACCAGCTGGGGTCTCATGAGGGACTGACACCTGTTGCGTGGGCGGGTGTGCCGTTCCTGATCATGACCAGCTGGGGTCTCGTGAGGGACTGACACCTGTTGCGTGGGCAGGTGTGCCGTTCCTGATCATGACCAGCTGGGGTCTCGTGAGGTGGATGATGGCGTCACCAGGCGCTCATTCCACACATCTGCAGGTGAGCACCGTGCGTCCAACCTGATGTCAGCTGCGGACAATGTTCTTCGCTCCAAGTAAAGATGCAAAGTATTGCCAGACTGCAATCGTGTCGTTTTGTTGCAATGCCTCTGGGAGCCAGAATGAACAAACAAGAATGTTTTGGAGATTGGGTTCATTTCGCCACGAAATCTATGGTACCCTTACATCTCTGAGAAGAATATTCCTCTTTACAAGGGGATGTTTCTGAACACGGACCCTTGACTTCCGGTGTTTGAACTCCACAACAAAAAGGAAATCCCTCTTGTTATAACTTGTCAGTATGACGTGTGATATGCCTAAGATGTACACCATGTCGTATATCGTAGTTCCTGTCGTTCTGTGATGCGTAACCATGCATATGCAGTACATCACCTAGTTTTCGAGGTGCAAAATTATTTTCATATTTTCCCCATGAGTAGCAATTAGGAAGCTTGTCTCATTTCCTCTGCTACGTATATATGCTTCTGACAAGAGATACAAGAGATAATTTGGCGACACCACCTATTTACAAAAGAGTGACAAAAGAGATAACTTGGCGGACGTTTAGCCCTCCACGGTAAGATGGTTCATGCAACCTATCTAACATTTACTTAGCGACACCGGAAATACGTCGCGTGCATGAGCGAGCGAGACGCCATTTGGCGTGGCTGATGGTGCATGCTTTGCCACCTCCGCGGTGCACACATTTAAAGATGTCGTGTCGTGCTACCTACCTGTGATGTCATAACAGGGAGCATGTCGGGAAATTTTCCCCCTAGTTGCGGGTTCACGGAAATTAACCTTATTTGTAGATACAAATGACTAATCTTGGCATGGAGTTGTCATCGACTCAGCTGACACATATAAACAAGCTACTGACATTCCCAAAGCCGTTCGAGGTCATCGACCGAACTTGACCTCGGTTAACCTTTTGGGATGAGTCATCCTGGGGTAAATTGAGATTTTGTGGCTGAATTTTTTATTCATTTCTACCCTTGGTGCTATAAACTAATGTTCCTGGCAATATATCGGACGTTTCCAAAACGAAACCACTACTTTGACCTCGCCGTGCCCTTGATCTATAGGACGAAACGTAGGAAATCACGCATCACTCAAAGTACGAAGGGAATGATTCTTGGAATGTGTGTATTTTATCTTGCTTACAGAGGTCACGATTAAGCGGTCAAAATTATCAACTTTTTCGATAGAAAATGCTTTTCAATTAGCCTGGAAGGTGAACCAGTATCTCGAAGTACAGCAAAAAAAATGAATGTCAATCACGAGATCCTGTCACATGCAACACGTTGGTTTTTATTCATGTCGCCGGCACTCTCCGCTTGGCAACGCTAGTGAGGTGGTTTGGGTGGGGGAGGGAGTCGCAAATCCCTGCACGAAGAAGGTGGTAAATTGCCGTGCACGTCCATCTGTGACTGAGTCCTTTCACCTTCGTAATACGTGCACATCGGTATTGCCTGCTTCGATTCGATCATGTTCGGAAGAAATTGTGCAATGATAGAGCATGATGCACTTGGCTGAAATTGTTTTCTTTCTTTCTATATCGCAGGTTTCATGAAGATTGTAATCAACTGAGAAGGTCTCTTCCTTTCAAAGTACTGAAATTAGTGCACAAAACACACCATTTATGGAGTGTGATATTTGTAAACTTGTCTACTCAGGTCTCAATGTTACTGAACTTTGTTCCTCTCTCTGATAATTGTCCCATGTTTCGTGTTCATGCTGACATAAGTATATGTACACCGCTTTCAACATTAATGGCAGTGGTTTATTATAGTAGGCACTCATAAAGAAGACATATTGCTACCACCATGGACATGAAATTAAGAATGACGGAAAAGCGCCGTCATTTAAACATTGTAAATTTCCTGGTCGTTTGCAACCAGAACTAAATGAAGGAATGTGTTTAAAAGTCAGCCGGCAGCTCAATTTCTTCTCACATACCTCTGTTAATCGCTGCGTGTGCAACCCCAGCCTTACTCACCTAGATGCGCTGTTTTGCCGACTGCGCTTAAGAAGGTGGAGATCCGATCACAGGAAGCAGTAACATAGATGTTACGCATGGACCCGCATCAGCGTGAAATGTGACAGAAAACGCCAGCTGTATCTTACATGCACGCAGCGCTACGACGAAGCGAATTGCACCGACTGCCAGACACGTTGTCAGGCACAACATTTCTGGTATCGCTTTGCAAGGCATGTTGCCAAGCACAACATTTCTGGTATCTCTCTCAGACCAGTACCGCTATGGTTGACTGGCTACAAGTACAGCACAAGGACACATAAACTGCGCAGGCCACGTAGCACTTAGCTACGCTTGATGGTATGCAGATGACGAGGTCATACGATTTTGCTTCATCTGATTTGATACCAACATTTTGAACCTAAAATGGAAGCGAATCGGTTGCTATGTTACCTTCGCCCTGAATTACAGGTTACACAGTCTGCTGCCAGGCTCGGAAATCAGCAATTTCTGATAGTGTAAGGCATGCTGGCGCTTTGCAATAGACAGACTCGAACTTTTCCGATCTCCGTTCAACATTCGGAACGAAATTGAATTGTCGGTTAGAGAAAGATACTGCAAATCTCCTGTGTCCTGCCGGAAGCACGTACCTCCAACGGCAAGGTCAACGCCAGCAGGTGGCTCTAGCTGATGAACATCCGATGTCCTGTGGTACTAAAACCGTCTACTTGCCGATGCGAGACTCATGTTGATTTCAAATGATTTTGTTTTACATGACCGAGAGCCACTGGAGCATAACCAATGACATCCCTGGTTAAGCCAGGCCAGGCCACTGAATTCGGTACACCGATATGTGCTCTTCTCCCCCAGCGCTGCTCGAGCTGGGGTACATGTTCATGTCTGCCTTACGCCATACGACCGCGGAGTCCCCGCATTAAGCTGCCGGGAGGGGGAGGGGGTGGAATAAAAGTTAGCCGAAGATATGCCCAACATTGAAATGAAATATAGTTGTTGTTGTCTGTTTGTGTACTTGCTTCCTGTGGATAAAAATGTGATTGTTATTTCGTGCCCACAGCAGCAAATAGCGCATCACGACGAAAACGAAGGAACACAAAACAAAATTATTGCGACATTTTGGATTCATTCAGGTATTTGTTGGCGAATTTATGGTGCATCTGATGAGGCTATTGTCTGCTAAAACACATTAAACGTTGATGATCATAAGCGTCGCAGGCTGAACCGATCCGTGCTGGTTGCTGGATCCGTGCTGGTTGCTGGATCCGTGCTGGTGCTGGATCCGTGCTGGTTGCTGGATCCGTGCTGGTTGCTGGATCCGTGCTGGTTGCTGGATCCGTGCTGGTGCTGGTTGATACACGGTCACGGCGCCGCGATGGCACTCTCGACCAATTTTGGCCAGAAGCTTAAAGCTCGGAAGTTAAGCGACGGTGAAACTTCTCGTGAAATATTGCGCTCACCGTGCTTCACTCCCCGTGGTATCAATTCCGGTTCCGGGGTTGGCCGGTGGCGGCTGACGTCCGTGGCACTAACGTTAGTCACTGCCACGAACATTCGTTTCGTGGCACCGACGTTCGTCTCTACCGTCCCTGGCACTTTGCATGCATATTTTATTTTATTTGTGTTACGTATTATATTATTACATTTTATTATTTGCACACGTAGGTGGTTCGTTAATTGTGTGGCACGTGAGTCCGGCATCAAAACAGGGCCGGGCTGTTAGTAGTCCACCAATTGCGAGGCACAGCAGTCCGGCAGCAAAACAGGGTCGGATTGTTGGTGAGTGCGGATGACGTACAATTAGCACACCACTCACCACTCAGCATAGCCGCACCGCAATCGGCGCCGTCCTCATTTTCAGGCCGACCCCTGCCGTGTGTCGCAGCGGATGGAGTCCGTTGCACGAGACGCGCAGCACCGCCGGGAGCCGCCGTGGTTCCCGCAGTGCCCCTGGCTGGAGGCCAGCAATTGGGACTGGATCTATATGGGACCTTCACTGGCCGTGCTCGGGTTCAACGCCATATTCCTGGCGCGTATCATGTGGGTAAGTGTAATCAATGAGGATGTACGTATCATGTGGGTAGGTGTAGCCAACGAGGGCGCACGTATCATGTGGGTAAGTGTAATCAATGAGGATGTACGTATCATGTGGGTAGGTGTAGCCAACGAGGACGCACGTACGTATCATGTGGGTAGGTGTAACTAATGATGGTTCACACTCACCTGGACGTGCTTCTTTTATGCGGAAAGGTCTGAGAGAGACGAGCGGTCTTCTACGAGAGCTGAAACCCGGTCTTCCAATTTTCCATTAATCATGCGTTACACGGACGATTTGTTTTCTTTTCGGTCGTGTAATAACGATATGGCTCACGCACTTGCATTACCGTCCAAAAAGATGCCTTGGGAATACATGGACTTTCTCGCACTTTGACGCCAAAATGTAGCAGGTTAAGTTTGGATCCTATTAAAATTAAGATGGAAGCTGGCCTGGACAAACTATTATACATCCTAAGTGCACTTTTGAATGAAAACATCCTTAAGCAGCTGGAGCACTCTTTCAGCCTCATGGCCTTAATTGCGCTGGTCTGGAGAATGTGCCTCACTGGTTCATTAAATATATGAATGGATATTGTCGCTTGAAAGAAAATGCCTTCTTGGAGCTTCGGTGCTAACAACTATGGATATCCAATCTGAAGATCCCATTCCGGCGGATACCGTACCCAGAATTGAGGGGTGAAAATGAATTGGAAATACGAGGTAAATTAGGGGTTAGCTTGGGCCTGCATCTGAACCCGAAAGCCGGTACGCGTGGACTCGCTAAGTTTGCGGGGGCTGTGCAAAATAAATGTATATTTATTTCGTGTATCTTAAGCATTGCGAGAGGACGAAAGAAGAAGGTAAGAGGAGAATGAGAACAGTAATGCAGGAGCATAATGCAGCCATCAGCAACATTCCAAATTGCATTCGAGTGAGTCGTGCCTTCGTGTGCACGCACACTCAAACCATATTTTCGAAACTTGCCAACAGCGGACCGGCAAGGTGAGCAAGAATCCCCTAACTGATAATGCCACCGGTTTCAACATTCCAACCCCCATTATGCGTCACCAGCTGACTGAACCACTGTCTGTAGCCATGGGTGTAGCCACTGGGGTTGACCATGCTGTGTTTTCGCTTTGGTGGAAAATTGTTCTTTGCGAGCAACACATTTGAATTATCGCAAGGCTTTATTCGTCTTAAGTTGCATTCCTCTGCGCATATATCGATGTATCTTGAACAAACGTGACTCTGGCGTCCTTGGGTGTCTTCAATACCATGGAGGAGAATCATGGGCAGCCTTAAGTACGTACGTCAAGTTAACGTCGTATTCGTATTCGTATTCAGCGACGAGTTCGCCAGAGGCGTATTTATGTTGGCATTGGCATTCAGCAACGGGTTTATGATCGTTCGAATGAATTACCACAAATGCTTCTGCTTGTACTGGACACGCTTGAAGCAACTACATAAGTCTCACATGACCACTTTAGTGGCCAAGGTCCAACGCAAACCGGTTTCTTCGGTCACCTCCAATTTTTTTCCGTTTTTACCCAAACCTGCCCAAATCTGGTATCAAGCGATAGCCTGTGGTGAACCATCGTGTAGCGTTTAAAACCAGTGCATGTCAAGGTCAAATATCAAGGTCAAAAGTTAGCTTGATTTATTACATGGCGACATTGAAGCGATATCGACCGAACGTGAGGTTCGGTTGCTATCGCTTCAATTTCCATCAAATAGGTGTCATTCGACGTGGCTTGTTATGCGATACTAGAAAGCCAAGCAATCGAATTATTTTTCAAGGGTAAAGGCCAAGCTGATCCTCCGGTCGCCTCAAATTTGTTGTCGTTTTCGCTCAAACCTATCCAAATATGGTTTCAAGCGAGAGATAGTTGGCACTCGAGTAACATTTCAAACCGGGACATGTCAAGGTAAAAGGTTTGATTGAGTTATTCGACGACCTCGATTTGCATCCCTATGACTTCAGTTTGCAGAAAATGGATGTCATTCGACGTCGCTTGTGTGATATCAGAAAGTTGATAATTCTAAATAATCTCGACGGGTCAAAATTCAAGCTGATTTCTTGGGTCACCTCGCAGTTTTTTTTGTTTGAAGCCAAGCCTACTCAGATCCACTATCAAGCGATAGCCCCTGGTGAACCCTCAAGTAAGATTTTGAAACCAAAATCAAAATTTATGTCAAAGGCTTGTTTGAATTTTTCGAAGTCCTCGCGATTCGTCACTATGGGTTCAATTTGCACCAAGTAGGTGTCATTCGACGTGGCTTGTGCCGTATTATAATCTTACTAAGTCGAACTAAGTTCAAAGTTC
Source organism: Ashinkailepas kermadecensis (assembly GCA_034440615.1). Taxonomy (NCBI): domain Eukaryota; kingdom Metazoa; phylum Arthropoda; class Thecostraca; family Neolepadidae; genus Ashinkailepas; species Ashinkailepas kermadecensis. Next base: position 53,383 of record JAOTOM010002818.1, on the reverse strand, counting down.
AAAGGTCAAACCGATTTCTTATGTCGCCTCGCATTTCTTCTTCTTCGCCCTAACCTACCCACGTCTGGTATCAAGCAATAGCCCGTGGTGAACCTCGAGTAACATTTCAAACCGAAGCATGTCAATGTCAAACCACAAGATCGAAGGTTAGCTTAAATTGCTCGAAGTCCTCGCGCCTCGTCGCTATGTCTTCAATTTTCATCAAGTGAGGCATTCGAAGTGAGGAACGTCGAATTTTCATCATTCGACGTGCCGTGAGGTACTCTAGCAAACCGCTCATAAATCACATTCATTTGCAAAGTCAAAGGTGGAGCTCATTTCTTCGGTCACCCCACGTTTCTTCGTTTTTCTCCCAAAGCTACCCATGTTCGGCATCAAGAGATAGCCCGTAGGCAACCCTCGAGTAACATTGTAACCCGGGACATGTCAAGTGAAGCCTCAAGGTCAAAGTAGTTCTATTTTTTTCAAAGTCCTCGCGTTTCGTCGTGATGGCTTCAATTTGCATTATGTGGGTGTCATTCGACGTGGCTTGCCTTACGGTATCCGAATGTAGATATATCGAAATAATCTCGAGGTGTCGAGGGTCCGGTGCTTGTATAATGATTGAGTGTAATAGGAATAGGAGGATCAAATCTTTTCTTGTTTGCAGCCGTTGTGACAGCAAGCACTCATATCATATATGGCTAGGAACTCCCCCCAAGAAATCCGTCATTACCTGTTCGGACGGCGCTCTCATCGCTGGTTTTTAATTTACACTGCCACATTACTGTTCTGGATATAAAATATAGATCTTTTTTCAAATTGTCCGCTTTCCTCTTAGTGGTTCAACGGAAGTTGTCAAATTTGCAAGAGGAGCCACACGTGAATGAGCACGATTTTATAACCAGCCGGAGTTCATAACCGCGAGAAAGCAATGTTGTAATCAGGGTGGATCCAGGAATTGTCGTCCGGGGCACTTGTCTGGAGGGGCTCCATTTCTTTGGGCGGCCCGGGGAAAGCACCCGGGGGGGCGCCTCTGCTAAAAAATTGAGGCGGGTTGCACCCTTTCTTTGAAGTGGATGCCTTTTTCCTTCATAGGATGCCTATGGCTGGAAAAAAAAATTGAGCAGGTACACCGGGACCTTTTCAGACGTGCGCCTTTTCCCGACCGGAGGGACGCCACCTTCCATGTGGGGGCACGTTCCCTCAGTGTCACACTCTTCATCCGCCCTGGTAGTCATTGCATTGAAATGTGTCCACATAATACAAGAAAACATGGAAAAGGTTATTGTATGTCCATGTTTACTACAATGAAACCATCGTCCAATATTGTCTGCTCTTCCTGCTTCAAGAGGGCAACGTTTAACGTAGTTACAGCATTGCCCTATGGTGATTGTGAAATCAGACCCAGCACATACGACATGAAGCTAGATGTTCATAGGCAGGTTTTTGGGGGGTTGGTTGGAAAGGGGGGGCCCGGGGGGCGTCAAAAGGGGCCATTTGACAAAACGAAGGGCTTTTTGGGGGTGGGGGGGGGGGGGGGGGTTGTTGGGTGGGGGGGGGGGGGGGGGGGAAGCAATTTGTTTTTTTTTAAATTTAAAAAAAAAAATGGTTTTGGGAATTTTTTAAAAAAAATGAGAAAATTACCTGGCTTATGAAAAGGGAGGTGAGTTTTTTTTTAAATTAAGGAGGGACCAGTTGAGGGTTTTAGTTTAAGTTTAGTTGAGTGGGAAGGAAGGTTTGTTTTTGGGGGGGGGGGGGCCCCTGGCCCCCCCCCCGGTGCGCCACTGGGCAGTGCTAAGGAGTGAAACTTGCTAATTTTGGCCGAACTTTTTGTCCCCAAAATATCATTTTTAACAATGGTAAATCTGAAAACCAGACATTGAAAATGAAGTGGATGAAATCCAAGGTTTTTTTTTGGGGGCGGGGGGGAGGGGGGCAGGCGGGGGCCATCCCTCTATCCTGTCCAAACTTACCACGTCCCTGGTTTGTCCCCCCAATTTCGAAACCGTGGCTACACCCATGTATGTAGCTATAGCCTGTGGTGCTTGGCCGGGCTACAACCTAACCCAGGTGAGCGGACAGCCTGTAGTACCTGGCCGGGCAACATCACCCAGGTGGGCGGACAGCCTGTAGTACCTGGCCGGGCAACATCACCCAGGTGAGCGGACAGCCTGTAGCGCCTGGCCGGGCAACATCACCCAGGTGGGTGGACAGCCTGTAGCGCCTGGCCGGGCAACCTCACCCAGGTGAGCGGACAGCCTGTAGCGCCTGGCCGGGCAACCTCACCCATGTGGGCGGGATTACCGACGAGGGTTGTTGGTCGGCCACGCAATTCACTGCTGCTTGGTTCTCCACCAGAGGGCGCGGTAATTGCCGCCAATGACGGTAGGCTCGCGGTGGGTACGGTTAAGATATCAAGATACTGCTCGGCTACGATCATGCATGCAACAGCGGGGCCCATCCAGCCCTGTCGACTGTTGTTGGTCGGCAGATGTCAACAGTGGGGCCCATCCAGCTATATCGACTGTTGTTGGTGGGCAGATGTCAACAGTGGGGCCCATCCAGCTCTGTCGACTGTTATTTGTCGGCAGATGTCAACAGTGGGGCCCATCCAGCTCTGTCGACTGTTGTTGGTCGGCAGATGTCAACAGTGGGGCCCATCCAGCTATATCGACTGTTGTTGGTCGGCAGATGTCAACAGTGGGGCCCATCCAGCTATATCGACTGTTGTTGGTGGGCAGTTGTCAACAGTGGGGCCCATCCAGCTCTGCCGACTGTTGCTGGTGGGCAGATGTCAACAGTGGGGCCCATCCAGCTCTGTCGACTGTTGTTGGTCGGCAGATGTCAACAGTGGGGCCCATCCAGCTCTGTCGACTGTTGTTGGTCGGCAGATGTCAACAGTGGGGCCCATCCAGCTATATCGACTGTTGTTGGTGGGCAGTTGTCAACAGTGGGGCCCATCCAGCTCTGTCGACTGTTGTTGGTGGGCAGATGTCAACAGTGGGGCCCATCCAGCTCTGTCGACTGTTGTTGGTGGGCAGATGTCAACAGTGGGGCCCATCCAGCTATATCGACTGTTGTTGGTGGGCAGATGTCAACAGTGGGGCCCATCCAGCTCTGTCGACTGTTCTTTGTCCGCAATAGTGCACCCAACACCAGTGTTGTGCCAAGGTTAGTTTATTGCTTTACCTGTACATCAGTACTCTACTGTAGGCACTTCCCATATGCATTTTATCCAACACTCTTTATCTTACTAAGCACTGCCTTGAGCATTACATTATGCCATATAATGAAAAGCACTGATCTTAAGTTCACTAAAATCACATTATAAAATGGTCAAAGAGTATCTTGGATTACTTGGACTATAACATAATGTGATTATAATGAGCTTAATATCAGCGCATATCAATATATTTATCATACTTATCATCAGATGATTTTATGTTCCCGTGATATTCAAACCTTACCGTATCCATAATTTTGTGTTTTGTTTAGCGAACTAGAAGTTTTATTTCACATCTGTTCGTGACGCTAAATATTGCCTACGCCAAAAGGTTCAACAGCGGCAAATGTATGTGATAAATATATTTTGCCAGTATCAGGCTCCATCAGGGCCGTTGGACGAGTTGTGACGACGAGCACGCACGTCGTCACAGCAGCGATGCAGGCCGTGGCACGCACGTCGTCACAGCAGCGATGCAGGCCGTGGCACGCACGTCGTCACAGCAGCGATGCAGGCCGTGGCACGCACGTCGTCACAGCAGCGATGCAGGCCGTGGCACGCACGTCATCACAGCAGCGATGCAGGCCGTGGCACACACTTCGTCACAGCAGCGATGCAGACCGTGGCACACACGTCGTCACAGCAGCGATGCAGGCCGTGGCACACACGTCGTCACAGCAGCCACGGTTGCCCGCGGTGTGTAATCACCCCTGTAGCGCAAGCCGTGAACTGATCTTTTTATATTGCAGCTCAGCCTTCATAGAGCATCCGGTCATCCGTGCAAATTAGTTGGTGATAGCGCATATGGGGCAGCTCTGGTGCCGTCTTTTTTATGCCGTTTAATCTCTACCGCGTCCGCACGGCCTTGTCAATAACGGCCGGCAGAGCCGAATGCTGATGAGATGAAGCTGACGGCGTCGGCTCGAGTCTCGCCGCGGCTCTCCAGGACAATCGCACCGAGCAGAGAGGTGACGGGGCGACGCGTGCTCGGCCATCGGATGGTTGATCATCCAGACACCATTAGCCTCGACAGCAGCAGCAATTTCAGCCGCAGAGCGTGGCCGGGACTGCGCAAGTAGACCTCCCACTTGACTTCGGACACGCCGGACAGATATTTCAACTGTCGGTAGGCCGCTCAGGGAGTGATGAACAGGAGCATGAGCCGCGGGACAGACGCTTCAACTGTCAGTGTAGGCCGCTCAGGGAGTGATGAACAGGAGCATGAGCCGCGGGACAGACGCTTCAACTGTCAGTGTAGGCCGCTCAGGGAGTGATGAACAGGAGCATGAGCCGCGGGACAGACGCTTCAACTGTCAGTGTAGGGCGCTCAGGGAGTGATGAACAGGAGCATGAGCCGCGGGACAGACGCTTCAACTGTCAGTGGAGGCCGCTCAGGGAGTGATGAACAGGAGCATGAGCCGCGGGACAGACGCTTCAACTGTCAGTGGAGGCCGCTCAGGGAGTGATGAACAGGAGCATGAGCCGCGGGACAGACGCTTCAACTGTCAGTGTAGGGCGCTCAGGGAGTGATGAACAGGAGCATGAGCCGCGAGACAGACGCTTCAACTGTCAGTGGAGGCCGCTCAGGGAGTGATGAACAGGAGCATGAGCCGCGGGACAGATGCTTCAACTGTCAGTGGAGGCCGCTCAGGGAGTGATGAACAGGAGCATGAGCCGCGGGACAGACGCTTCAACTGTCAGTGGAGGCCGCTCAGGGAGTGATGAACAGGAGCATGAGCCGCGTGACAGACGCTTCAACTGTCAGTGGAGGCCGCTCAGGGAGTGATGAACAGGAGCATGAGCCGCGGGACAGACGCTTCAACTGTCAGTGAGGCCGCTCAGGAGTGATGAACAGGAGCATGAGCTGCGGGACAGACGCTTCAACTGTCAGTGGAGGCCGCTCAGGAGTGATGAACAGGAGCATGAGCCGCGGGACAGACGCTTCAACTGTCAGTGGAGGCCGCTCAGGGAGTGATGAACAGGAGCATGAGCCGCGAGACAGACGCTTCAACTGTCAGTGGAGGCCGCTCAGGTAGTGATGAACAGGAGCATGAGCCGCCGGACAGATGCTTCAACTGTCAGTGTAGGGCGCTCAGGGAGTGATGAACAGGAGCATGCGCTTTACTTAATACGTGCACTGGATGGATGGGAGGGTGTGTGTGTGTGTGTGTGGAATTCACCCACCCATCCTGTCCTTCGATATCTCTTAAACGGGCATGTATATTGTAATTAAGTTTTGTGACTATGTAAAAAATTGATACGCGCATCCTATGCGATGCGATATTTCGCATTTCGTTGATAAACGGAACTGCGAAGTGCAAAAGTATGGACACCGAAAACCAGTCCGGATCGGGCTCCATTTTTGGGAGCTAGCACGTTTTTGCGAGCCGTTTGCGATACTTTAGCATCTCTGGTGCATACTCTGGGGCTCCAGAGCGATTTTACCGGCTCGGATTGAATTGTATGGTGTCCCTGCTTAAGTTTCAGTTTCCCGGTATTTTTTTTCGGGACCTGGTGGGATGCTTGGGCCACGGCGCTATATTTCCCGGCCTCAGTGTGACTTTTCGGTGCCCCGGAGAAGTTTTTTTTAGCCCAGGTATGATTATTTGGGACCTACCACTTATCAGAGGGGTAATTACCCACTTTGCCCCCTCGGTACAACAATGGGATCACGCCACTTTTTGCGGGCCACAGCCTGTTCTTGAAGTACTCATCATCTTTACACCCCGGTCTGATTTGAGGATCCCGGTGGGCTTTGAGGTCTCTGGTATTTTTGATGGCTCTCAACGTGTTGGTTAGGGACCCAAAGCATATTTTAAAGCCCTGCCGTTTGTTAGGGCACGGCGTGTTTTGAAGGGCCTCGGTACGCTGTCAGGTTTCCAATGTGCTTGTATGGCCCCGCTGGGTTTTTTTTTGGGGGGGGGAGCCTCGGACGCGAAGCTGTGGTAGCCTCGATGGGATTTTTTGGGCACATCGTGATTTGTGTGGGCCCAGACGCGGTTTATTGGGGCTCGGCCCGAGTTTTCTGAGTTCCGCTGTGTTTATTCGGGGCCCGGCGTGAACTCCTTGGGGCTCTGACGTGAATGTTGGAACTCGGTGCCAGCTTTGGTGGTTCCGGCGTGTGTATTCTGAGCCCCGTTGTTTTTATTCGAACCTTTATGTGAATTTTTGGGGTCCCGATGGTAATTTTGTGGACCCAGCGGGAATTTCGGAGCTACGACGCGTTTTTTTGACCACCTGTCAGGGAGGAGGAGAAATTGTCCCCTTTGCCCTCTCTCCTTTCAGCCTGGGTACGCCACTGACTGTGACTGACAAATTTGATCATGCGATATGGAAAATTATCCACAAACACATAACAGATACATGCAGCATATCGGCGCATCTGGCCAGTCCGGTGCCCTGGAATTCACTTATCATGGAGTGGAGGGCGACCGGCGAAGACGGCAAACCCCCGGCTGACGTGGAAACAATCCAAACAACAGCGACCCAGCATCTGGTCGATTGCGTGATATGCGTAGCGAAGAGCGAAGCGAAGAGCGAAGCGAAGAGCGAAGCGAAGTAGAGGCTGCGACAGATCATGCTGTGCGAGGTCGAGATGTACAGCATGTTGGTGTTGTGTCACACGTGCCAAATCGCGTGTGTCATGTGTGACATTGTGTCATGCGTGCATCAGGACGCCAATCACTGATCGATCCGCTACAATAGATGCTGATCACTGCTCGCTCACACGCACGCTCGTATGCCGATCACCTCCCGTTCGCGTGCAGGTGCTGATCACCAAGCTGCGCTCCACCAACTCAGCCGAGACTCAGCAGTACAAGAAGGCGACCAAGGCGCTGCTGGTGCTGCTGCCCCTGCTCGGACTCACCTACTTCTTGGTGATCGCCACGCCCACCGGGGGAGTCATGCAGCACGTGATCGCCTATGTCACCGCCGTACTGATATCAACGCAGGTAAGAGCCATAGCGATATATCGAGCATGATGCTCCATGGCAAAACAATGAGCGTATTTCCAAAGCACCGTTTTCCAAAGTTAACGCTGCGAAGCTGACTGCATAGACAGATGTTGAAATAGGTATTTACTGGATGCCGGCCAATATATATATATATATATATATATATATATATATATATATATATATATATATATATATGGATAGATATAAGCGACCTAGCTATAAAAAAGGGAAACGAAAGCAGAGTAAGATCCAACTGGAGTCTGGGTGTTTGTAGCGGAAGACAGAAGTTCTTAGGCGTCATGTGCGGACATAATACTGGTGGCGCCGCTCTGGTAGTAGGTTTGTGAAGGAACACAAGAGTAATGCCATATTCTAGTTGCTAATCTTAATGCCATATTCTAGTTTCTACCGGCGGGGCAAGTAATTTCCGATGGTCAGATTTGAACAACATTGAAAGCTCTCTTATGAAGTGTAGTTCGTTTTATTATCAAATCATTGCACCCCGTCACTTTGCCCTCAAAGTGAAATGGGAGCAATTGACACATCAACTGCTTGTAATAAGATGCGTCATACAGTTTCCGTGTAATGTGCTCACAATTCCTAATATTCTTACCTGGACGAAAATCGAACATGCTACATTTTCATATCATCTTAAATAGATTCCATGCAGTTTTAGGTCCTGTTATTTTTGCACTCAATTCCAGGAGTTATGTCACATTGTTAGGATTATCATACTCAGGATTACCACCTTGTTTCCATTCCTTTCAGCCTGGGTACGCCACTGACTGTGACTGACAAATTTGATCATGCGATATGGAAAATTATCCACAAACACATAACAGATACATGCAGCATATCGGCGCATCTGGCCAGTCCGGTGCCCTGGAATTCACTTATCATGGAGTGGAGGGCGACCGGCGAAGACGGCAAACCCCCGGCTGACGTGGAAACAATCCAAACAACAGCGACCCAGCATCTGGTCGATTGCGTGATATGCGTAGCGAAGAGCGAAGCGAAGAGCGAAGCGAAGAGCGAAGCGAAGTAGAGGCTGCGACAGATCATGCTGTGCGAGGTCGAGATGTACAGCATGTTGGTGTTGTGTCACACGTGCCAAATCGCGTGTGTCATGTGTGACATTGTGTCATGCGTGCATCAGGACGCCAATCACTGATCGATCCGCTACAATAGATGCTGATCACTGCTCGCTCACACGCACGCTCGTATGCCGATCACCTCCCGTTCGCGTGCAGGTGCTGATCACCAAGCTGCGCTCCACCAACTCAGCCGAGACTCAGCAGTACAAGAAGGCGACCAAGGCGCTGCTGGTGCTGCTGCCCCTGCTCGGACTCACCTACTTCTTGGTGATCGCCACGCCCACCGGGGAGTCATGCAGCACGTGATCGCCTATGTCACCGCCGTACTGATATCAACGCAGGTAAGAGCCATAGCGATATATCGAGCATGATGCTCCATGGCAAAACAATGAGCGTATTTCCAAAGCACCGTTTTCCAAAGTTAACGCTGCGAAGCTGACTGCATAGACAGATGTTGAAATAGGTATTTACTGGATGCCGGCCAATATATATATATATATATATATGGATAGATATAAGCGACCTAGCTATAAAAAAGGGAAACGAAAGCAGAGTAAGATCCAACTGGAGTCTGGGTGTTTGTAGCGGAAGACAGAAGTTCTTAGGCGTCATGTGCGGACATAATACTGGTGGCGCCGCTCTGGTAGTAGGTTTGTGAAGGAACACAAGAGTAATGCCATATTCTAGTTGCTAATCTTAATGCCATATTCTAGTTTCTACCGGAGGGGCAAGTAATTTCCGATGGTCAGATTTGAACAACATTGAAAGCTCTCTTATGAAGTGTAGTTCGTTTTATTATCAAATCATTGCACCCCGTCACTTTGCCCTCAAAGTGAAATGGGAGCAATTGACACATCAACTGCTTGTAATAAGATGCGTCATACAGTTTCCGTGTAATGTGCTCACAATTTCTAATATTCTTACCTGGGCGAAAATCGAACATGCTACATTTTCATATCATCTTAAATAGATTCCATGCAGTTTTAGGTCCTGTTATTTTTGCACTCAATTCCAGGAGTTATGTCACATTGTTAGGATTATCATATTCAGGATTACCACGTTGTTTCCATGTTTCAATTTCATATCAGATGTTCTACATGTAGCGAATTAACTTCCAATGATATGGAATAAACCTGGATAAATTCAGCTGCCTTCCGACGCCATACTCGGCTATTTTTATCAATATCTAATCCTACCATTTGTCACATTTTGGCATGAAGCTTTCAGACATTATTAATGTTCTGGCATGGCTCGATACGCGTCAAGCGCCGACATTTGCTCCCCAGAGGACCCATCCGCAGGGCCGCCGAGCGGCGGCCCGGCAAAAAGAGAGCTTCAGCCTTGATCAATACCAACATCACCGGCAACATCGGATCTGCCAGGCACATCGCCTATCGTTTCAAATACGAAAATCTTCCTGCAGCTTTGGCATTGGGGTCCATTAACGTTCGGGGAATGGTTCCGCGCCCAGCCATATCAGAGGCGGCCGGTCGGCGGCGAGCCGGGGGCACCGCCGCCGGCTGCCCGCCGCCTTTGGCATTGGGGCCCATTGACGTTCGGGGAATGGTTCCGCGCCCAGCCATATCAGAGGCGGCCGGTCGGCGGCGAGCCGCGGGCCGACGCCGCCGGCGGACCGCCGCCTATGGCGGATGAATATTGTTCCAGAAGACAATACACAAACTAACAATATGTGCAATATATCAGTGTAAGTGGCAATGAAATTAACATCTGAAGGCAAGCTAATATTAATAAATTCACTTCGCATCATATTGTTTGGACACAAAGTCTCATAAAGTGTAACTATGTGCTTCGCGCACACGCCAGTGAGTATCCGGGCGCATTTGTCGTGGACGCATATTTCAGAGTTCTTAAATGGCATCAGGAACCTACCTGTTTTCTTTCCTTACTGGGAGTCCCCGAAGTCCGCATTAACATTGCGTCTAGGGATTGCAATCCCGGGATCCCGATCCCGGGATCCCGAAAATATTTCAATCCCGATCCCGATCCCGAAAATCATGTCAATCCCGGGATCCCGAAAAAAATTCATAAACTCAAACAATTCTAGCACGTTTAATACAACGAAGAATGGCTCTTAGATGCTCCTGGGTTTTAGACATTGCGTGTAAAGAAAGCATACGACCTTCAATATACCAGGAGGTGCTGAGTTGACATTAAAAGTAACGTTAAGGATCATACTTTATTACTCAACGTTTCGGCCAGGGGCCATCGTCAGGAGTGATATAAAAATGTCAAGTTTTAACAATTGAAGAAAAAAAAAGCACGCCAGCAAAAAAAGCGTGCAAAAGACACGTGGAATGCGGGAAAGCCTCCTCAGTGGTGCAGACACTTAAAGAAACTCCAAACCAGAAACAAACTATGCCAAGATAGAATCCTCTGAGGAAGCCCGAGCCGATGGTCCATATACATATCGATACATACACTCACGCACATATATAGACATAGATCCAATATAACGCGTAATACATAAAATATAATTTGTGTTTATGTAATTTAAGTGATATACCAAGACGTCGTTTGCGTGTTTAGTTGCGGCCGTAGATTACGTATGTGTAGAGATTCGAGGACCTTTAGATCAGCGTTGTCCCTGGCTGTTGCTAGAATTTCTACTTTGAAGTTTGTGTTAGTGTCGCTGTGTTCCATGTTATAATGTTTGTCGATCATGTGTTCGCCTAAAGGTGTGCATGCTCTCCGAAGTCTGGCATCTCCCAAGTGCTCATTGTACCTATCCCTGATACTACGTTTGGTTTCACCGACATAAAATATTCTGAGACAGCGGTTTGCACGTTATTTTATAAACTACGTTTTTTCGCGTGCATCTACCTTTGAGCCCGTTGATACAGGTGTGGCACGTTCTTCTACCAGCAGGGCATGGCGGCATTTCTAGGGCTGAGCGGACCAGGTAAGATTTCAGCGTAGGTCCGCTAGTCCAGGCTACCCTAACATGGTTTAGATGAGACGAACGGATGGCTGCGTTTACCTGTCGACATAGTTGGTCATCGACAAATGGAAGTCTCATGTAAACATAGTTGGGATTACTACCCGCTCGATGCCGACGTTGCCCACTTAGCCTACTCCTGTTGTGAGGGTGAACAGCACGAGCGGCGGAGTGTACCCGATGTGCTGGGTATCCGTTTTCCAGGAAAAGAGTTGTCATCTTCGCAAGGCTCCGCTCGCATGAAATAGTACCGGAGGAGACTCGTGCTGCTCTCCTCATTTGGGATGTTAAAACGGCCTTTTTAGTGGCCATCGGGTGGGCCGAATCATAGTGCAAGATGATGGGGGCTGCCATAGGTTTAAAGTACAGTTCGGTGGTGTAGCTCCCATCAGCCTGAACTACAAACAACGTATCAAGGAAAGGAATCGAACTGCTATGACCAGTGTGTTCTAAGGTGAACTTGATGCTGGAGTGTTGTTGGTTAATTTCTGCAAAGAAGTCGAGCAGAGAGGCCAAGCCATGTGTCCAAACACCAAAAATATCGTCTATATACCTCATGTAGAGAGCTGGTTTCAAATCATATGAAGCTAAGAAGATCGACTCAAGGCGGTGCATAAAAGCAATCGCTAAAGGAGGTGCACATCGGTTACCCATAGCCACTCCTTTTGTTTGCTTGTACATGGAGTTACCGAAACGTATGAGGTTATTGCTGAAAATATGTGTTAGTAATTTCACACAGTCCTGTACCCCAATCCCGAAAAGACAAATGTCATCCAGATTGTCCTCGATTAGACGAATCACAGCATCTATTCCCTCCTTTATCGGAATGCTGCCATATAAATTATTCACGTCCATGGTGAAAACAATACTGCCTTCCGGAAGTTTGGTGGGAAACGTTTCTTTCACCCTCTGTAGGTACGACTCCGTGTTTGTCAGATGGGCGGGAACCAACGCTAGTATCTGGACCAGAATCTTGCTCAAGAACCAAGATAACTTGTCTAGGGGGTCACCACTCGCCGACACTATAGGGCGCAGTGGAACCTCTAGTTTGTGGTTTTTGGGAGCCCGTATAATTCCGCTGTGCGGCTGGAATGAGGAAGGAGAGATAACACTGTATCTTTATGTAACTTCCCTGATAAAGTGTCCTTGATAATAGTACATGTTTCGATTTCGAGACGTTTGGTAGGGTTTGGTTGGGAAGAAATGCTCTGATACCCGTCCGGTATTTTCCTGGCCTTTTCAATGTAATCCGTTTTGTTTAGCACGACGAATCCTTTGCATTTATCTGACGGCTTTACTATTACATTATCGTTGTTTTTCATTTCCCGAAGTACTCCCCTCTGTTTCGCATAATCGTCCGACCTTTTGTTCGATGCTTTGTTGTGATATTTATATGCTTTTATAACTTTTGTTTTTAAATCTTTCAACTCAGATTCTAATTGAGTTGTGGCTCTCGGTGGTTGCCGTATCATTAAAAAAGGAAACATGGGGCGAAGCTTTGAATGACCTGTGCTAGAGGTGCTTTGTGATAAGCCTGCCTGCGGTACCTGAGGTACAGTTTGCTGTTTTGTCTCCCTCACATTCCTCCACCGCAAACCATAGATCGCCCTTTCTACGCCTGATTCTGCCTTTTCCAAGCAGCTACGATCTACTTTTTGAGCTAACGCAAAATTGGGGCCTTTGTCAAGCAATCCCAATATATCTGAGTCTAGAGGTAACTTACTTAGATTAGACGTGCGATTTGTACGATATTGTTCAGTGCTATCGCCGTTGGTGTCCGTACCGTGGGTGCCAGAAGTAATGCAACTACCCGAGCTCTCTCCACTGGTAGCCGCGTGGTGAAGTAAATTATTTTTATCCGGGAGTGGCGTAGGTGGTTGGTACGATGAATGTGTACCTAGGTGAAGTTCGTCCTCTTGTGGTGCGCTGCGGTCGGCTGCTGGCCTCACGCCGCAGAAACAACGCTGGAGATCGTCAAACACAGAGACCACCCACGCATGGCCAAAGCCCACCCAAATCTCCAAACAGTCACAACGCTGGGCACGAACGCACTAAACAACGAAGCGCACCAGACCCTGTCCGCACAGCAGCGAAAATCGACAACACTACGTGGTGAAGCACCAACATCACTACCAACAGCTGTTTTCACTGGGCCGCGGTGTTTGTCCTCCTCTGACTCCTCAGGCAAGAGATGACTGGTTTCTAGGGGTAGTGAAGTGGAGTCCCTAGAGCTCTGATTGGGCCGAAGCGTCGAACTGGAGACTTCTTCTTCCGTTGCTGGAACACTTGAGGAAACAGGAGACTCGATCTTCTGGGCATTTTCAGGCAAGCGACTTGGACACGGTACCTGCAGGAGGGTACTTCCCGGAAGACAAGTGCTTGACAGAGTCCCGTGCCCTGGTGCAAGCCCACGGCCTGAGCCGCTGCTGTCTACTAGACTCTGCTTCTGAAGCGATTCAAATTTCTTGACTAACCTTTGTCTGCAAGCGTTTCTTTCATGACGAAGGAGAGAGTGGCACTGCTCCAACAACCAGCACCAATCTGGACAGCTGCAGGACAAACACCGCCCCAAACGGCGCAGACTTCTTCTTATATAGGCTCGATGTCTGTAAGCATCAGCAATCTCTTCTCGCAACATGATAGCTTGAAGTTTGCTAACTTGTTTACGGACCCGCTGGCTGCTGGAGCTGTGATGAATTGAAACCTTGGAGACTATGAATCTGGGGTAGAGCCTTTCCTGTCTGCAGTTGATGAGGAAGATGATCCGTTCTTCCACACGTCCTAGCTTTTGATGCAAAATTGCAAATTGGGCCATTTCTTCCGTGAGGTCGCCACTGTTATAACATTGTTTAATACAACGAAGAATGGCTCTTAGATGCTCCTGGGTTTTAGACATTGCGTGTAAAGAAAGCATACGACCTTCAATATACCAGGAGGTGCTGAGTTGACATTAAAAGTAACGTTAAGGATTATACTTTATTACTCAACGTTTCGGCCAGGGGCCATCGTCAGGAGTGATATAAAAATGTCAAGTTTTAACAATTGAAAAAAAAAAGCACGCCAGCAAAAAAAGCGTGCAAAAGACACGTGGAATGCGGGAAAGCCTCCTCAGTGGTGCAGACACTTAAAGAAACTCCAAACCAGAAACAAACTATGCCAAGATAGAATCCTCTGAGGAAGCCCGAGCCGATGGTCCATATACATATCGATACATACACTCACGCACATATATAGACATAGATCCAATATAACGCGTAATACATAAAATATAATTTGTGTTTATGTAAGGTGAACTTGATGCTGGAGTGTTGTTGGTTAATTTCTGCAAAGAAGTCGAGCAGAGAGGCCAAGCCAAGTGTCCAAACACCAAAAATATCGTCTATATACCTCATGTAGAGAGCTGGTTTCAAATCATATGAAGCTAAGAAGATCGACTCAAGGCGGTGCATAAAAGCAATCGCTAAAGGAGGTGCACATCGGTTACCCATAGCCACTCCTTTTGTTTGCTTGTACATGGAGTTACCGAAACGTATGAGGTTATTGCTGAAAATATGTGTTAGTAATTTCACACAGTCCTGTACCCCAATCCCGAAAAGGCAAATGTCATCCAGATTGTCCTCGATTAGACGATCACGAATTACGCGTTATATTGGATCTATGTCTATATATGTGCGTGAGTGTATGTATCGATATGTATATGGACCATCGGCTCGGGCTTCCTCGGAGGATTCTATCTTGGCATAGTTTGTTTCTGGTTTAGAGTTTCTTTAAGTGTCTGCACCACTGAGGAGGCTTTCCCGCATTCCACGTGTCTTTTGCACGCTTTTTTTGCTGGCGTGCTTTTTTTTTCTTCAATTGTTAAAACTTGACATTTTTATATCACTCCTGACAATGGCCCCTGGCCGAAACGTTGAGTAATAAAGTATAATCCTTAACGTTACTTTTAATGTCAACTCAGCACCTCCTGGTATATTGAAGGTCGTATGCTTTCTTTACACGCAATGTCTAAAACCCAGGAGCATCTAAGAGCCATTCTTCGTTGTATTAAACAATGTTATAACAGTGGCGACCTCACGGAAGAAATGGCCCAATTTGCAATTTTGCATCAAAAGCTAGGACGTGTGGAAGAACGGATCATCTTCCTCATCAACTGCAGACAGGAAAGGCTCCACCCCAGATTCATAGTCTCCAAGGTTTCAATTCATCACAGCTCCAGCAGCCAGCGGGTCCATAAACAAGTTAGCAAACTTCAAGCTATCATGTTGCGAGAAGAGATTGCTGATGCTTACAGACATCGAGCCTATATAAGAAGAAGTCTGCGCCGTTTGGGGCGGCGTTTGTCCTGCAGCTGTCCAGATTGGTGCTGGTTGTTGGAGCAGTGCCACTCTCTCCTTCGTCATGAAAGAAACGCTTGCAGACAAAGGTTAGTCAAGAAATTTGAATCGCTTCAGAAGCAGAGTCTAGTAGACAGCAGCGGCTCAGGCCGTGGGCTTGCACCAGGGCACGGAACTCTGTCAAGCACTTGTCTTCCGGAAAGTACCCTCCTGCAGGTACCGTGTCCAAGTCGCTTGCCTGAAAATGCCCAGAAGATCGAGTCTCCTGTTTCCTCAAGTGTTCCAGCAACGGAAGAAGAAGTCTCCAGTTCGACGCTTCGGCCCAATCAGAGCTCTAGGGACTCCACTTCACTACCCCTAGAAACCAGTCATCTCTTGCCTGAGGAGTCAGAGGAGGACAAACACCGCGGCCCAGTGAAAACAGCTGTTGGTAGTGATGTTGGTGCTTCACCACGTAGTGTTGTCGATTTTCGCTGCTGTGCGGACAGGGTCTGGTGCGCTTCGTTGTTTAGTGCGTTCGTGCCCAGCGTTGTGACTGTTTGGAGATTTGGGTGGGCTTTGGCCATGCGTGGGTGGTCTCTGTGTTTGACGATCTCCAACGTTGTTTCTGCGGCGTGAGGTCAGCAGCCGACCGCAGCGCACCACAAGAGGACGAACTTCACCTAGGTACACATTCATCGTACCAACCACCTACGCCACTCCCGGATAAAAATAATTTACTTCACCACGCGGCTACCAGTGGAGAGAGCTCGGGTAGTTGCATTACTTCTGGCACCCACGGTACGGACACCAACGGCGATAGCACTGAACAATATCGTACAAATCGCACGTCTAATCTAAGTAAGTTACCTCTAGACTCAGATATATTGGGATTGCTTGACAAAGGCCCCAATTTTGCGTTAGCTCAAAAAGTAGATCGTAGCTGCTTGGAAAAGGCAGAATCAGGCGTAGAAAGGGCGATCTATGGTTTGCGGTGGAGGAATGTGAGGGAGACAAAACAGCAAACTGTACCTCAGGTACCGCAGGCAGGCTTATCACAAAGCACCTCTAGCACAGGTCATTCAAAGCTTCGCCCCATGTTTCCTTTTTTTATTGTATGCCAACCACCGAGAGCCACAACTCAATTAGAATCTGAGTTGAAAGATTTAAAAACAAAAGTTCTAAAAGCATATAAATATCACAACAAAGCATCGAACAAAAGGTCGGACGATTATGCGAAACAGAGGGGAGTACTTCGGGAAATGAAAAACAACGATAATGTAATAGTAAAGCCGTCAGATAAATGCAAAGGATTCGTCGTGCTAAACAAAACGGATTACATTGAAAAGGCCAGGAAAATACCGGACGGGTATCAGAGCATTTCTTCCCAACCAAACCCTACCAAACGTCTCGAAATCGAAACATGTACTATTATCAAGGAAACTTTATCAGGGAAGTTACATAAAGATACAGTGTTATCTCTCCTTCCTCATTCCAGCCGCACAGCGGAATTATACGGGCTCCCCAAAAACCACAAACTAGAGGTTCCACTGCGCCCTATAGTGTCGGCGAGTGGTGACCCCCTAGACAAGTTATCTTGGTTCTTGAGCAAGATTCTGGTCCAGATACTAGCGTTGGTTCCCGCCCATCTGACAAACACGGAGTCGTACCTACAGAGGGTGAAAGAAACGTTTCCTACCAAACTTCCGGAAGGCAGTATTGTTTTCACCATGGACGTGAAGAATTTATATGGCAGCATTCCGATAAAGGAGGGAATAGATGCTGTGATTCGTCTAATCGAGGACAATCTGGATGACATTTGTCTTTTCGGGATTGGGGTACAGGACTGTGTGAAATTACTAACACATATTTTCAGCAATAACCTCATACGTTTCGGTAACTCCATGTACAAGCAAACAAAAGGAGTGGCTATGGGTAACCGATGTGCACCTCCTTTAGCGATTGCTTTTATGCACCGCCTTGAGTCGATCTTCTTAGCTTCATATGATTTGAAACCAGCTCTCTACATGAGGTATATAGACGATATTTTTGGTGTTTGGACACATGGCTTGGCCTCTCTGCTCGACTTATTTGCAGAAATTAACCAACAACACTCCAGCATCAAGTTCACCTTAGAACACACTGGTCATAGCAGTTCGATTCCTTTCCTTGATACGTTGTTTGTAGTTCAGGCTGATGGGAGCTACACCACCGAACTGTACTTTAAACCTATGGCAGCCCCCATCATCTTGCACTATGATTCGGCCCACCCGATGGCCACTAAAAAGGCCGTTTTAACATCCCAAATGAGGAGAGCAGCACGAGTCTCCTCCGATACTATTTCATGCGAGCGGAGCCTTGCGAAGATGACAACTCTTTTCCTGGAAAACGGATACCCAGCACATCGGGTACACTCCGCCGCTCGTGCTGTTCACCCTCACAACAGGAGTAGGATAAGTGGGCAACGTCGGCATCGAGCGGGTAGTAATCCCAACTATGTTTACATGAGACTTCCATTTGTCGATGACCAACTATGTCGACAGGTAAACGCAGCCATCCGTTCGTCTCATCTAAACCATGTTAGGGTAGCCTGGACTAGCGGACCTACGCTGAAATCTTACCTGCTCCGCTCAGCCCTAGAAATGCCGCCATGCCCTGCTGGTAGAAGAACGTGCCACACCTGTATCAACGGGCTCAAAGGTAGATGCACGCGAAAAAACGTAGTTTATAAAATAACGTGCAAACCGCTGTCTCAGAATATTTTATGTCGGTGAAACCAAACGTAGTATCAGGGATAGGTACAATGAGCACTTGGGAGATACCAGACTTCGGAGAGCATACACACCTTTAGGCGAACACATGATCGACAAACATTATAACATGGAACACAGCGACACTAACACAAACTTCAAAGTAGAAATTCTAGCAACAGCCAGGGACAACGCTGATCTAAAGGTCCTCGAATCTCTACACATACGTAATCTACGGCCGCAACTAAACACGCAAATGACGTCTTGGTATATCACTTAAATTACATAAACACAAATTATATTTTATGTATTACGCGTTATATTGGATCTATGTCTATATATGTGCGTGAGTGTATGTATCGATATGTATATGGACCATCGGCTCGGGCTTCCTCAGAGGATTCTATCTTGGCATAGTTTGTTTCTGGTTTGGAGTTTCTTTAAGTGTCTGCACCACTGAGGAGGCTTTCCCGCATTCCACGTGTCTTTTGCACGCTTTTTTGCTGGCGTGCTTTTATTTTCTTCAATTGTTAAAACTTGACATTTTTATATCACTCCTGACGATGGCCCCTGGCCGAAACGTTGAGTAATAAAGTATAATCCTTAACGTTACTTTTAATGTCAACTCAGCACCTCCTGGTATATTGAAGGTCGTATGCTTTCTTTACACGCAATTCTAGCACGGATAGATTGTTTATGCTTTAAGGCTGTAATAGGCTATTGCATTTTGTCAAATTCCACAATGCGTTTTTGCAACACATTGTAGCAGTGCTCAGTGCTCACAATAAGTGCACCAAGGTCATGCACAGGGGCTTTGCCGTCCCACGCATTACGCAACCAGAACGGCGCGCCGCGCGACTGTGGCAGGCAGTTTTAAGAGACGCACCTCGATTCTCGCGAGAGCGGCGGCGCCGAAATTGGAGCTGAGCGCTGAGCACTTGAGACGGCTGATTGCGGAGGGGTGGTATCCAGGGCGACAGTTCCTTTGTTTCAGTTGGTCGTCGAACGTAGTTTGCAGCACACGTCAGCGCACACGGAGAGCAAGCACTGAATAAAGGAATCTTGTATTTGGAAAAGTGTGGGTCTGACGTATTGATACAGCTATGGAGAATTTCAAGGAATTTAAAATAACAGGTGTGTGGAAGGACTTTTTAAGAGACGAATCAGGCCAAAAAGCAAAATGTAAGAAATACAACAAAGTAATTAAGTGCACAGGTGGATCCACAAAAGGTTTACACGTCCACTTGCAGACCATGCATGGAGAGGGCACAGTGTCAAAGAATACAACAGCATCTACTGCTGCGTCTACATCACAACAAACCGCCACCGAAGGACTTCCATCCAAGAAGAGGAAGATTGACTCATTTTTTCCTAAGAGTGAAGAGGTGTCACTCGATGCGACGCTGGGGCGCATGTGCAGTAGGGATTGTATCCCATTCCAAACGTTTTGTACCTCAGACGATCTGCGGCAGCTCTTTGCAGCGAAGGGCCACAAGGACCTACCAACATCCCCAAACGGCATAAAGAGTCGAGTAATGAAGCACTGTACCAAGATCATGGGTGTCGTGAAGTCCGAGTTGAGAGAGAGTATGAGTACCAACAAACGTTTTACGCTGACGCTTGACGAGTACACATCTTTGCGCAACAGGCGCTATATGAGCGTTAACGTACACTGTGGTTCCGATACCTGGGGCCTGGGCGTGATTCGATGCACCGGTTCCATGCCCGCAGAAAAGTGTCTACATGTTCTGAATGAGAAACTGAACAAGTTCGACATCGACCTGCATCGGCATATCGTGTGCGTATGCACAGATGGAGCGAGTGTAATGAAGAAGCTTGGGCGGCTTATTCCGTGCATGCAGCAACTGTGCATGGCGCATGGGCTTCATCTGGCGGTCACAGACGCGCTTTATAGGAAGAGTGGGACCACTGAAGCCTCCCAAGCACAACCACATGATGATGACGGCGAAGGTTCAAGCGAAGAATCGGGCGGCGAGGGTGAAGAACAAGATGATAATGAAGCAGAAAGAGAACATTTTCAAACGATCATCGAAGGTCAACGCTTGGAAGTGAGTGGTGAAATCGGAAAAACGATCTCTAAGGTGCGCAAAATCGTTCGCTGGTTCAGAAAATCCCCTGTTCGCAACGACTGTCTGCAAAAACATGTTGCAGACGAACACAGCTGTGAGCGCGCCCTGTTGCTTGACTGCAGGACGCGCTGGAACAGCCTCTTGGTCATGCTAGAGCGATTCTTGGAACTGAAAACAGCGGTCCAGAAGGCGTTGATCGATATACAGGCAAAAAGTGGCTCGGCGGTTGCTATGCTCAGTAATGATGAACTCAACAGTGTGCGGGACCTGGTAAGTGCACTTAACGTATTGAAGGTCGGAACTGAAATGCTTTGCAGACGAGATGCAAACCTCATCACATGCGAGGTGACTCTGTCATTCATGTTGACACAACTTCGGAACCAAGCATCACCCACGGCGGCAAAGCTGCTCGAATGTGTAAGAAGAAGAATCCTTGAGCGCAGAACACTCATGTCTTCAGTACTGCAGTATCTTCATCAAGGCCACGGGTCTTCAAGCGATCGAGACATGCCTGTGGCACAGCCAAACGAGGTCAGCAAGATGGTCATTGAACTTGTTTCTAGACTGTCACTGAAAGACGTCGTTGCAATTTCCAAGGAAGTGCCACTGCCGATTCCGACAGACCTCGCTGACTCAGACGAAGATGATCCCAGTGAAACCATTCCAGTCAGTGACACAGATACCCTCAAGGCGGCGTTAGAACGAAGTATGAGAGAACAAACCGCAAACGCAGAACTGGAAGGAAGTGAAGTGTCGGAGCGACGGCTCAAAAATTTGGTAAAGCAAGAGCTGGCGAACTTACCGTACACGGGCCGCGGGTTTTACACTGGAAACGTTTACCAATGGCTGAAAACAGTCGTCCTCACCAGTGTAGAGGCAGAGAGGGTGTTCTCGGTGCTGGGAAATGTTGTGAACAAACTCCGAACCCGTTTGAACGACGAGACCATAGATGCGCTAGTCTTTCTAAAGACCTACTACTCGTGCCACAAATGAGCGGAAGTTGGTTCCTGGAAGTGGCTAACATTTAACGTGCAGTGTTTCCGTCGTTCTTTGTATTGTAGTCATCGCGTTGGCTGGTGTTGTATTGTATGCAGTCCATCATGTTATCACTTGTTCTTGATGAGTTAAACTTTTTGTGTTCGTATGCCATGTTTTGCTTTTTGCGCAAGAAACACATGAGCCTGGAAGTATAAACAGTGAGCTGGCCAGTGAAGTTTTGGACTGTCCCTCGTGTTATGAATAGATCCAGAGTCAGACAGTTTTGCGTTTGTATTGAACATGCGTTATTGTTGGGGTAACGAAGTCAACAGTCAACACATAAACATAGGTGTCATCACATCACAACACATAGGTGTCATCACATAAAATTGCAAAATTTGAGTACAAACGATGTTCCTATCATGTTCATTAATTTTCGAGGGGAAATTTATATTCATATTTATATGGGCAGTGGCTTAATTGAACTATTTCCATGTATAAAGTGTCTTTTACCATAACACTAATCACTTCCGCCCGATCACCTCCGGGATCCCGGGATCCCGGGATCCCTGAAGAAAAAAATTCCGGGATCCCGGGATTGGCAAAACGTTCCGGGATTGCAATCCCTAATTGCGTCTGACACCTAACGTGTTACCTTAATTAAGCTGCGAAGCTAATTCGTATGGCAAGTTCTGTGGAGGAATGCATGTGGTGGCGGAATTCAGGCGTGCTCGACGAAGTGCAAGATTAAATGTCATCGCGAATTAATTATTTGGCGTCGACGAAGGGGCAGAGCGAAACTATATTTATTTGGGAAGGGCATTACGGTATGGCGAGATTACGAGGTGTGGGAGAAGGTATACCGGGAGACTAGGAACAAGGAACATGGTAGGGAGGCAAGGACAAACAAGATAGCGGTGCATGAATACAATCGGAACGTTAATATTCTAATAACACCCAAAAATAGGCATGCACCGTAATATCATACAAGATCACAGTCGACGCCTGCAGGTCCGACGGACGACTATGGACATTTATAAAGGCAAAGACACAGGCGTTCAGCCGCACATCAGGCCGATGCAGAAACTTGACACATCGCTCTGGCGTGGCTTTTGGCCCAGCGAGTCACTGCGCTCTTAGTGCGCGCGGCCACCATCACCGCGGATTTGGATGATTTCAAAGCACCTTCAATCGCCAGGAGTCCCACACGATCAGTATTGATCAGTATTGATCAGTATTGATCAGTATTGATCAGTATTGATCAGTATTGATCAGTATTGATCAGTATTGATCAGTATCGCTTTCTCGCCCGTGGTGAATCACGGGCAGAATTGATGTACGGTTGAGGTGGAGGGCGACTGTGGGGACCTTTTCCCCTCCCCCACTGCCCGTCGCTCTGTTGTGTCGCTGCCCCGAGGAAGGTTCGGATAATCGTTGATTGGTCCGCCATTTTGTCCAGGCCAGGTTAGAATAGGTCAGACTGACACCATGGCGTACACAGGAGAACCCAGCCGGCCATTACCGTTGACACCCAGTGCCAACTGTCGCTATGGATGTATTTGGCATGTCAATGTCGTATTGGGCGCGTGACTATCGTATTGGGTACGCCTGTATCACATTGGGCACGCCACTATCGCATTGGGCAGTCCGCTCTCGTATTGGGCGCGTCACTATCGACACTGACTGGCACAGCGAAGACGTCCAGGTCGGGGATGCCGAACGAGTCGACGCCAAGTCCAGCCTGATTGGTTTGGGAACTGGTTTGGGAACTGCTGAGCTGACAAATCCGCTCAATGACATCGTCGGCACCGTCGACCGACTGGTGACGCATCGTACATTGGGTGCCGCCATCGCATGCTGTGCCGACGTCGGCACCGTCGACCGACGTGACGCTCGTACATGTGCCGCCATCGCATGCTTCCACGTCGGCACCGTCGACCGACCGGTGACGCGTCGTACATTGGATGCCGCCATCGCATGCTGTGCCGACGTCGGCACCGTCGACCGACTGGTGACGCGTCGTACATTGGGTGCCGCCATCGCATGCTGTGCCGACGTCGGCACCGTCGACCGACCGGTGACGCGTCGTACATTGGGTGCCGCCATCGCATGCTGTGCCGACGTCGGCACCGTCGACCGACTGGTGACGCATCGTACATTGGGTGCCGCCATCGCATGCTGTGCCGACGTCGGCACCGTCGACCGACCGGTGACGCGTCGTACATTGGGTGCCGCCATCGCATGCTGTGCCGACGTCGGCACCGTCGACCGACCGGTGACGCGTCGTACATTGGGTGCCGCCATCGCATGCTGTGCCGACGTCGGCACCGTCGACCGACTGGTGACGCGTCGTACATTGGGTGCCGCCATCGCATGCTGTGCCGACGTCGGCACCGTCGACCGACTGGTGACGCATCGTACATTGGGTGCCGCCATGCTGTGCCGACGTCGGCACCGTCGACCGACTGGTGACGCGTCGTACATTGGATGCCGCCATCGCATGCTGTGCCGACGTCGGCACCGTCGACCGACTGGTGACGCGTCGTACATTGGGTGCCGCCATCGCATGCTGTGCCGACGTCGGCACCGTCGACCGACCGGTGACGCGTCGTACATTGGGTGCTGCCATGCTGTGCCGACGTCGGCACCGTCGACCGACTGGTGACGCGTCGTACATTGGATGCCGCCATCGCATGCTGTGCCGACGTCGGCACTGTCGACCGACTGGTGACGCGTCGTACATTGGGTGCCGCCATCCCATGCTGTGCCGACGTCGGCACCGTCGACCGACTGGTGACGCGTCGTACATTGGGTGCCGCCATCCCATGCTGTGCCGACGTCGGCACCGTCGACCGACTGGTGACGCGTCGTACATTGGGTGCCGCCATCGCATGCTGTGCCGACGTCTTGACTAGCGTGACGTTGGTTCTATTCAAACTTCATTTTCAAAAGGGACAGGCGTAACAGTCACGGGGGTCTATTCGTACTGTATTTGTTCAAATTTAGGAAATAGTGTACGCATCTGGATGAATATCGAAGTGTGCAAAAGAGGCAACAGAAATCACTAACAAAAACACGTCGGAAAGGTAGGAAACAGTGTCTGTTTATGAACTTTTGTCATCTTGAGTGCCACCTGCTATTGACGTGAAGCACAATTCGGTATCGATGCCGAGTTCCACAATCAATATCAAGAGGTGTCAGCCTCAACGTATGCCTGATGGTTTGTATGGTTTCCCTGATGTTTGGTATGGCTTCCCTGATGCTTTGTTATGGTTTCCCTATTATTCGGTATGGTTTCCGTCATGTTCGGTATCCTTCCCGTGATATTAGGTATGGTTTCCCTGATGTTATATATGGCTTCCCTGGTGTTCGACATGATTTCCCTAATGTTCTGTGTGGCTTCTCTGCTGTTCGGTGTGGTTTCCCTGATGTTTGGTATGGTTTCATTGATGTTTGGTATGCTTTCCCAGATGTTTGGCATGGTATCCCTGATGTTCGATTGGGTTTCCCTAGTGTTCGGTATGGTTTCTACGATGTTTGGTATGTTTCCCGTGATATTAGGTACGGGTTCCCTGATGTTCGGTATGGTTTCGTGTCCAGGGTCTCACCGTGTCCATACTGTACTGCTTCTGCAACGGCGAGGTGCAGGCCACTCTAAGAAGCAACTACCTGCGCTACCGGGCGAAAGCTCCGCTGAAAACATCTTCAAGCAGCAGCAGGTTGAGGAAAGATATCTCACTGAGGTATTCCTATTGTCTCACGTCGTCTGTTGTACCTGCACGTGCTGGGATTTCATGAAGACCAATGCAGATTATTTATAAATTTATAGCCATTCCATAGATGTGCATACAATTTTAAGAGCGTCGTCTTCATAATCATAGCGGATAATTCAGGATTTTGTTTCACGCCGTGGAAGCTTACACTTACATAAAAGCGTTGCATCTGTTTGTTAATTGTTGGTTTATTAAAGGTGTATGCATTCACAAGCATGGTGAATTACGAGAGCAGTCGGATGACAAAATTGGACATACATGATGCACGCGCTAATTTGAAACACAATGGTAATAATATTTGCTGCTGATACCGGTTGAATAGCATTGAACCAACAGCACACCTTGTTCCATGCTGATGTGTACCGTCACACGATTATTAGTCATGCCCTTAGTCCGAACCAGCGCCGTCTTTCCAGTCAGATCCTCTCACCTCGTGTCGGAGAAGGTCCATTGTATACTCCCTCTAATTTCAGAACTAAGCGTTCTCGACAACGAAAGTGATGTCATCGGAATGCGCTCCGACGAGTAGGGCCCGAAACCACCCACACAAAATATTCCTCCCAATAAGTGACATGTGTGATTGTGATTATGACTCAGATCATGTTTTGGCTCATAGGAGTTCATTGTGGGGAGATTATAAAATCAAGAATTACTTTAGAAGTTCAAAATTTTGAGCTACCTATTTTCTTTAATGTTTCAGTTCCTAGAGTGTATAGCGGACCGAAAAGCGTTTAAGTCAACTTTCTCTGATAAAAAGTGCTTACTTCAGCCCGAATCTTCGATTTTAGCCCTGATGAGTAAATATGCAAACCTACTAAGTCATCAAAAAAAAAAAAAAAACACATTACTCTGGTGCGTTTTGTTGTATCCCTAAAGATAAGCAAATGCTGAAAGTTTCATTGAAATATCTTTAACTGTTAAAGCGTGACGACTGGTTGAGCTTGTTTGGAGGTAACCTCCATTGACCTAACTAGCTTGTTGACCGTAGATGACCTGACCTGAAAATCTTCACACAACATGTTAAATTGATGTGGGAAAATGTATGTAAAATTTCGGCGCGCTGCCGCGCGCAATTTTTTCTTCACTGTTCCCAGAAAACGTGAGGTACGGGCGGGTGTAAAATGACCCCCCCCCCCCCAGATACGGGAGCGGGCTAAGACACCAGGCTCCAGACTATGACACTTTGGCACACCACGAGCTCGTCTTTGTCTGTGACTGAGGGCTAGCTGACCTTTGCCTGTGACTGAGCGATTGCTGACCTGTGTCTCTGACTGGCCGGTTGCCGACCTTTGCCTGTGACTGAGCGGTTACTGATCTTTGTCTGTGACTGAGCACTTACTGACCTTTTCCTGTGACTGAGCGGTTACTGACCTGTGTCTGTGACTGGCCGGTTGCTGACCTTTGTCTGGCCACAATGGACTAAATTCATTGAACTTTGGTACATTGGAGGAAGGGGTGTTCCAGTGCACTCGATGAGGAGATAATATACCATAGGTGTCTCGAGCCCCCAAAATTGCGCCAATGTTCTTTAGAGTATGTCCAAACTTTAATATCTTCATCGTCCTGCAAAGTTTTCTGGATTTGCTTGCTGTTCGAAATATATCAATACGATATTACTTTAAAAAAGCTGACCTCTTAAAAACGAGAATTAAGCTAACTATCTCAGGAAAATAAATACGGAACAAATGCAGATGCATATATGGCCGATTCCAGGAAAATCATCAGAGCATGTTCATTGACATGGTTATGGTTTTGACAAAAATTTGTTCACATGGTTATCGATGCCCAAGATCACGATTCTGGCACTTTCGGTGTTCTAGGTCCCAAGGGTTACAAGTTACAGGTCATCGAAATTTTTAGGTCACGGAAAAAGCGCATATCGAAAGTAGTCTTCATCTTTTAGTGGTAGCAATAAGGGAACCAAACTAATTCATCATTTGATGAGGAAAATCTAACCAATGCAATAAAAAGTAGTTGTGGTGTGTCAACTTAGCTCCCTCAGTCTTAGCTGCCTCACTTAGCTGTCAACTTAGATTTTTCCCTTCTTCACCCAACATTTCCCCATCAATTGTCTAACTGCTGGCGTCAATATTTTTTTGTAAAGCTTCATAATGGGTCACTGAGAAGAAATGTCACGGCCTGACTTGACCTCCAGATGGTGATGTTGTGCTTGGCTATAAACATAGACAATCTGGTGTTGTTTCAAAGCTGTTTGCTCATAGAACACGATGGTGACATTGTTAAGTACCTCAGATGCCAGATATACCACATTTTAGTCAGTGCCCTGACCTCGAAAAAGTGGCTTAGTATGCATTGCAGAATGTGACCACTATGGGTCTCATTTTATAACACTCTCAATGACCAAGGTAGTCACATATGTAAGCGCATCAAAGGTCACAAAGGTGACATATGGGTCAGTGACCTGACTTCAAAATGAAGGTTGTATGTCCATCATAGAAGGTATTTGGTGCGGCTGTCATTGAATACACTTTGTTCAGAGAGCAAGACAGCGCCAAAACTGGTCATGCGAGGTCGCAGAGGGCAAGACAGCGTCAAAACTGGTCATGCGAGGTCGCAGAGAGCAAGACAGCGCCAAAACTGGTCATGCGAGGTTGCAGAAGTTACATAGGCCCTTGGCCGATAGCCCAACCGTGAAATACAGATTTGCATGAAATGAAAAACCCCGGTCGCCTTCTAAAAAATTATTTAAGTTGAAACTTTGCATATCTTAGGGAATTATTTGCTTTGACACAACGCATTTTAGTTACAAATACACTTGGGTCAGAGCGAATCATGAATATAGCAGGTGCATATGTTCCTCATATGCATGATATCCCAAAGTTCAACACAGCACTATTAGCGGCAGGATCATGCATGTCATCTACGGACGCGGCGTACACCGTGGTCGACATCTGCATGCATATATATATATATATATATATATATATATGCATGCAGATGTCGACCACGGTGTACGCCGCGTCCGTAGATGACATGCATGATCCTGTCATCTACGGACGCGGCGTACACCGCGTCGTATATATATATATATATATATATATATATATATATATATATATATATATATATATATATATATATATATATATATAATCATTATGCCTAATATCATGCTGTCTTTCCATCTTACGGCACAAAGCGTGTAAGTCTCGATATGCTCTTCACGAGAAGCTATTCGCATGAATAACGGAGCTACAAGTTTATCGGCCGCTCTACACACTATCGGCACTATCCGACACACTACACAATTCGGAGTGTGGAGGTATGCCGATGAAAACCTTGAGACGCATCCTGGATGACGATTACAAAATTTCGAGAAAAAGTGCCGACGACGACCACCTCATTGTCAGATATAGTCACGCAGCTGCTTAAAGTACTACGATTGTGCCTGGCCGATAGGGGGGTGACGCGTCAGCTGCGATGCTGCATTTATAAGCGTGGAGGCACGCTCGTCTACCGGGAGCACAACAGCAATCAACGTGCAACGATCAACAGATCACACACAGACGTTATGAGTGCCCTGCCGTCGGCAGCACGCAATGGTGAGGCACGTGCTGCCGAGACTCGCAAAGCTGAAAAACCCGATGATAGAGCTGCCATTTTCTTCCTAAAAAGTAGCGTTCAGTTATCGTCGATTACCCAAAAGTAGTCGTATTTGTACTGCACGTTTCGTGCCTTCTGCATCTCGAACAGTTTCAGCATCCCTCTGCCACGGTACAACATAATAATATAATATCTTCGGACCAGTACAATTAAACCATTTTCCTGCTCATTTTTTCTACAGGGCCGTGCACGGCCGCGGTGCCCTCCAGCAGTACTTAAAACATGTTTAAAATGGTGACGATCGAGGGAAACAACTCGTCGCCCATGCGTCAACAACCTCAGCGACACGGAAAGACCAGACTGACCAAATCCTACAATGCATTGCACTCTGTGATATCGTAAAAAAACTAAGTATCAGAATGTGACTAATGCGACCTTCCGTGACGCGTGTGGGCTTGTTGCTTTCTCCGAACACAGTTCTCCCAAACGACAGCCATAGTTACCCCTGACGCAATTATACCTGATGTAGTCGTGACCTACCAGCAAATGGCGTTAAAATGAAATTGACAACTTCTACAATTCAAAACAATCCACTATATCGAGGTCGGGTCACTGAGCTGTATGCGCCTCTTGCATACTTAACAACATCAGCATCGTGATCTATAGGCGGGTAGCTTTGAAGCGACATCCATATCTATCAGCTCCTAGTCATGTAAATTAACACTATCTGGGGCTCATGTCAGACCATGACATTTGACCTCTGTGACCCATTATGGAGTCTGTTTTATAAAACAAATCCTTGCGTTATGAGGTAGACAATTGATTCGGGACCCATCAGCTAAAACATAGAAAATGTCAACATAGAACTTCTTTAAAAGGTCACGTTGCCAATGAAACGTCACGAAGTCACGTGATCAAATGTTGACTTCCAAAAGACCACACTTATTTGCATTGCATGGGGCAGATCCTTTGCGTTCCAATGTTATGTAGGTTTGGTAAGCTACCACTCTAAATGTAAAAAAGTTTCTATATCAACTTTCTATGTGACCTCACAATTATCGTAACCTGTAGGTCGTGACTCCTTTGACCTGGAAAGCAAAAATATCGAATCATGATCTGGGCCGTCGACAAATAGTCCGTAGATGAAGAGAACACCCCCGTCCCTGGCGTGACGTGTTCACACGTGCCGCGTGACGTGTTCACACGTGCCGCGTGACGTGTTCACAGTGCCGCGTGACGTGTTCACACGTGCCGCGTGACGTGTTCGCACGTGCCGCGTGACGTGTTCACACGTGCCGCGTGACGTGTTCACACGTGCCGCGTGACGTGTTCACACGTGCCGCGTGACGTGTTCACACGTGCCGCGTGACGTGTTCACACGTGCCGCGTGACGTGTTCACACGTGCCGCGTGACGTGTTCACACGTGCCGCGTGACGCACTTACTCGTGCCACGTGACATATTGCCAGACGTGATCCGACCCCACTTGTTGCTGGCAGGTACATGCGACCACCGAATGGCACATCAGCAACAGAGCTGACGTACGCGGCGGTATCGGAGCAGGCGACCGTGTGAGCTGCGTCTGCTCTCGGACGATGGGCACCAAGTCATTGACGGCGCGATGACCGAGCTCGTGTTGAGCTCGCTTTGTTTGGACTCGGCACCCGAGGGCCGCGTGCTCTGACGTCACCTGCGTGTGACGTGTTTGTTGGTGTGCTGTGACTGTTTCTAGATTGATTGAGGGTGTAATGTCTGGATACCAGGTGATGTCGCGCTATACTATGAAAGGTGTAGGACATTGCTGAAGACAGCAACTCAAGAAGAACTGTGGCATACTTGTTGCACGTACAAATACACATTAGTACAAAGGCGGGCACGTTTGTAGCTGGATCAAGTGGGCACCCCAGGGTGTAGGGAGGGAAGTACATATTCGTTGACGGGTGCTTAGGGGTAAGAAAGAGCCTATGAGGGAAGAAAATATGGAAGGAATGGACATCAATAAAATAGATCCTTACGATTAGTATATGAAGAGTCCTGATGATAAGTCCTGTATTTATTTGTGCAACACTAACAATAATTATCGCTTAAGTTCACTATCGGCGGATGTACGCGTGAAGTGTGCCACTGCCGGTGCCAGAAGCAGACAGCAGTGGTCCGGGTGTACCGGGAACAGAGGCGTAGCCAAGGGAGTGGGGCGGGGCCCACCCCTTCCCCCTTAGCAACAAAAAAAATTCACTAGATGAAACAAATTTTGAGATTTCTCCACTCCAAACCAAAAGTGTTCTGCGCGAGAAGCGCGTCGAATCGTTCTCTGTTTCTTGGCATTTGCTTTGGTCGGGTCCCCTTAAGAACCGTAAGAAAATCCTGGCTGCGCCACTGATCGGGAACGAGCGCCACCTCCGCGCCGCTGCGTCAGACGGGTGTAGTGCGGTACAGCGTGGGCACATGGCGCGCCTACGTAGCCAGCGTGTAGAAATGATGATTAGCCACAGCTGGAAGCGCTTATCGAGGCTCGATGCCATCAAAATGATACCAAGGGCGGCTCCAGGAGTTGTTATAGGGGCACACGTCCGGAGGGGCACCAATTCGAAAGTACCTGGAGGGTACTTTCGAAGTACGCCTCGATACTCCTTTGCCTTCCGAAGGGTGTCAAAATTCGAAGGGGGTGCACTCGAGCCTCCCAGGAGAAACGCTTTTCCTGCCAAGGAAGCACATTTTCCTCCCAGAGGGCACCTCTGGTTGAAACATTTGAAAGGGGGAACACTCGGGTCTTTCCAGAGGGGCAACTTTTCCCGGCCGGAGGGGCTTCACCTTCCCACGGGGGGGGCATGTTCCCAATGCCCCTCCCCTTGTATCCGCCCCTGAATGATACCCCTAGAATGGAAGATGCAATGCACACTGATGAGAAAGCAGCTTGCAATAATTGCCCACTGCAATGTTTCTAAGGAAGCAATTTGCGAATGAATAGTCTCAGCGAGGATATCTACAGCCGAGTGTTTCTTTTCACATCAGGCACTTGGAAGTTGGCACGTACTTCCGACCCGGATCCTTGATCCCTTAGAGCTTGATGATCCCTTAGAGCAGCAGGTGAGTCTTGCGGCTCGCCAGTGGCAGACGTTTGTTGTACCGAGATGACATGGCGGCTTAACACTTCAACAGCTGTACGACTTCGCAGCTTCTTTTCGGTATCTGGTATCCCAGATGTATGGATTAAAACCCGATGAAGCTATTGGTGGCTGGGGTCTGGATCTGGAGGAGTGCGATAACATTTCAGCTAAGCAAACGTCCTCTCTACCATATGTTGTATAAATAGTTAGCGCTCTGGCGAGGAACATTTCATTTCATCAATAACATACGATGACCTTTCCTTGATGATTAGAAAATACAGTCGAAAGTTACTCTGCCCTTCAATAGGAGAGACGTATGTCCCTCTGATTGAAGTCCGTTCCATCCCCAGGCTATATATAGCCATACACAGGACACAGCTCAACGCAGGCAGTGGTGGGTGGGCCAGGAACAGGGTGCTTTGTATGCTTTTTGGAAGGCATCTCCCCATGTTGGCTGTGCCCCTAATAATTTCAACTTTTAACACGGTATATCATATGTGGTATGCTCCCACTCAATTTGGGCTCACCCATTGCCTTTATGTATCTTGCCCCTCCCTGAATAATTATCAGAAACCAATACCTATGCTCATGGAGCACGAACGGCTACAGGAACAGAAGGATGCATACGGGCCAACAACGGCGGATCCGTGCATTTTTACAAATGGTTACATACTGCATGCGATGCATTGTTTCTGTGTGGGGATGGAGGAGACTTCGATGGAAATACACATACAATAACTTCAAGGGTGATAGGTAGCACTGGCTGCAATATAAGCGGTAATTTGAAGCAATCCGCGTCCTTTATGAATAAGCAGGGAATTGAATTGACTTGAATTGACATGCATAGGGTGATCCACTATTGCAGTGGCTATTATGCCCCGAGTCATAGGTAAAGGAGTAAAAACAAAAACATAAAACCTACAGTCAAAAACATACATGCAAGCAGTCAAATACACACGTACGTCAGTCTCACAATATTGCACTGGAGTAAAAACATAGTCAAAAACATACATACAGAACAGTCAAATACACAGTGTGTCTAAGACGTGGGACAGTCAGGTTGCCGAGCCAGCAGGTGCCGCTTAACGGCGCGCGTAAAATGTTGTGGTGTCATTTCAGTGAGCTCAGCTGGGAGCCGGTTGTACATATCAGGCGCTCTGCACAAGAAGCGCCGCTTCCCAGTCTCAGTCTTTGAGCAAGGAACATGAAGCAGCTGGTCTTGCCGTGAGCTCCGCTCTCGGACTGAGCTGTTCTTCCTGAAGCCAGATGCAAGTGTTTCCGGCTCGCCACGCGTCATGACCCTGTGTGCCAGGCTGAGTGTGCTGATGTCGGCAAGTTGTTGGGCAGTCAGCCAGCCCAGCCTCTCTCGCAGGTCAGACACGTGGTCAAATTTACGACGGCCAAATACAACTCGTGCGCCAAAGTTCAAGATTTTTTTGACTTTATGCATGTTCCTTTTTGTGCCATTGCCGTATACCGAAATGCAGTATCTGACGTGCGAGAGGACAAGGGCCGTGACGAGTGTGGTGATCATACCGTCTGGTATGAGGTTGCGGGCATGGGAGAGGCCGGCCAGGGTGCCTGTGCAGCAGCGGCTGACGTGAGACACGTGAGCGTCCCACGACAGAGTTTGGTCGAAAGTGATACACATATTTTTTACCTCGCTACAAGGCTCGATGGATGCGTCACAGAAGGTGACTTGAAAATTTGGGAGGTTGCGCAAATTTTAGCGACTTCCGAAGGCAATCAACTGAGTTTTCGTCGCGTCAACCTTGAGGGCGTTCGCGCGGACCCAAACGTCCAAAGAGCCGAGAATGCTCTCCATACGGGAGATGAGCGCTGGGAGTTCGCTTTTTTTGCCGGTGACTAGCACCTGGGCGCCGTCTGCATATTGCACGACGTTGCCTTCCGGTGAAAACAACGCCATGTCATTCGCAAAGACGCTGAACAGCAAAGGCCCCAAGGCCGACCCCTGGAAAACACCCATGGTGTTAGCCCGTGGCTGTGATGCCCGTGTGATGCCCGTCAGTGTTACGATCCGAGTGTGACCGCGGAGGTAAGACTCAAACCAGGAGGTTTCCACGCCGTATAGTCGGAGTTTTCGCAGTAAAATGTCGTGGTCTATGATGTCAAAGCATTTGCTTAGGTCTATCAAGCATAACAGCGAGATCTCCCCACTATCGGTGGCTGTGAGGATTCGGTCGGTGACTGATAGCAGCGCTGTTTCCGTGGAGTGGTGGGGTCGGAAACCGTGCTGGGAGGCAGACAGGAGATGGTTGAAGGAGAGGTAGTGGTAGAGCTGCTTCTGCATCACCCTCTCTACCACTTTGGAAATTACTGGTATGATTGAGATGGGCCGGAAATTAGATGGGTCTGCTGTATCGCCGGACTTGTGGATGGGGTGGATAATGGAATGCTTCCAGGAATCAGGGAATTCAGACTGGGTTAGGGAGACGTTGATGATGTGTAGTAGGACGTCACCGATAGCTGGGAAACTCAACTTCAGCACGCGGATACAAAGGCTATCCGATCCGCGCGCTGCTGAGCTGCGCATGGTGATGATAGTTCGTCGTAGTGTAGTGAGGTCAATAGGCAATAAAACAAACGCACAGACTCCGACACGTGGCAGGCGACAATCAAGGGCCAGGACTTCCCCGAGAGCAGCGATTTCGGCAGCTACCTTCGGTTCCACAGACACAAAGTAGGCGTTCAGGTCATCGCCTGATAGCTGGGGCTGGATCTTCTGGGTTGCCTTTTTGCTGGCTATGACGGCCCGCATATTACGCCAGACCGTGTGTGCACCCTGTTCGTGTATCCGTTTTGTGATGTCGAAGCGTGTGTCGCGGCGGATGGCGGACCTGACAGCTCGGTTGAGCTCGCGATATCCCGTCGATTCCCTCGACGCGATATCCCTTCGTCACGCAGCGCCTGACGGCGCCGGGCCAGGAGCGCTCTCGTGTCAACGGTTACTGGAGGTGCAGTGGGGTTGCGGACGGTGACATTCCGCTCTGGTGCATGCGAGTCGAGAATAGGTAAAAAGTCGCAAAAAGGGCATTTGTCGAGACAGTCGGATAATTATAACCTTCCCCCCTACAATCAGCACTGTATAAATCGTAAATAAATGATCCCATTTCAATCCGCTTAAGACATTGAGGGCGCACAACAGTTGGCTTGCATCTGCTATGAGGCACGTTTACGCGAGTAGACACATAGGAATGAGGACTAAAATGACGGTGACTAGTACGGCATTATTTAACAACGCCGCGGTTTTGAACGATGCAAACATCCAACAATGAACCCGTGACATACGTTGATGAAGTGACAGTCTGGCACAGGGAGCAATCATGTAAGAATTCCTCAAGACGCAGACGACCAAGGCCATGGCGAGTCTTCTTCAAGTCACAATTAAGATCACCGCACATGATTCCAGTTGCAGATGGGTGGTCGAAGAAAACACGCTGAAGCTGTAACTCCAGGTCCTCAAAATCTGCTTGAAGAGCAGTTGCGGTGTGTCTCGGAGGTCTGTACAGGCTGCAGATGACTAGCTGACGGCTTCGGTCAAGGTTGATGATCCAAAGGGACTCCAACTTGCTCTCCGGGTTGCTGGCGACGCTGAGCTTCAGTGTCAATGCTGTGATGCCTTCCTTAATGGCGACAGCTACACCTCCGTAGCCACGACGATCCGGGCGGTCGGCGCGGCGGAGCGTGTAGCCAGGGAGGACCAGCAGTCTGTTCGGCGTGCTGGGTCTGAGCCACGTCTCGGACAGAGCCATGATGTCATAGTCGCGGTTGTGGAGGTCGTTGGAGAGTTCCAGCAGTTTCGGCTTCAGCGACTGGATGTTAATTGATCCGATCAGGAGAACGTCGGTAGCGGTGCGGCCGCCCCGCGACCTTTGATCGCGCGCGCCACGGCGCTGCGGCCGCCGACCGCCGGTGCGTGGCTGCCTTGGTACTGGAAGGTCGGTGCCGGGAGCCGACTGCGGCCGCCGGCCCGGAGCCCGGAGCCGGTCAGCCGGCCGCCGGCCCGGAGCCGGCCGACCGCCGACCGGCGCGTGGCCCTGACCTTGCTGCTCGGGAGGAATGACACCACTGCCCAGAGCCAATGGGGGGCCGGGGGGCCGGGCAGAGCGGACGAGTCGGCCCGGATCGGCGGCCCGAGACCCAGCCAGGGTGCCTGGGGCGCGATGACGTCAGTGGTGACGAGAGTACGGCCACGTGAGCCGCCCTCCTTCTGTCTCTCTCTCTCTTTCTATTTCTCTTTATCTTTATCTTTCTCTTTCACTTTCTCTTTCTATTAGTCTTTCTCTTTCTCTTTATCTTTCTCTTTCTATTTGTCTTTCTCTTTATCTTTCTCTTTCTCTTTCTCGTTCTCTTTCTCTTTCTCTTTCTCTTTCTCTTTCTCTTTCTCTTTCTCTTTCTCCTTCTCTTTCTCTTTCTCTTTCTCTTTCTCTTTCTCTTTCTCTTTCTCTTTCTCTTTCTCTTTCTCTTTCTCTTTCTCTTTCTCTTTCTTTTTCTCTTTCTCTTTCTCTTTATCTTTCTGTTTCTCTTTCTCTTTCTCTTTCTCTTTCTCTTTCACTTTCTCTTTCTCTTTCTCTTTCTCTTTCTCTTTCTCTTTCTCTTTCTCTTTCTCTTTCTCTTTCTCTTTCTTTTCTCTTTCTCTTTCTCTTTCTCTTTCTTTCTCTTTCTCTTTTCTTTCTCTTTCTCTTTCCCTTTCTCTTTCTCTTTCTCTTTCTCTTTCTCTTTCTCTTTCTCTTTCTCTTTCTCTTTCTCTTTCTCTTTCTCTTTCTCTTTCTCTTTCTCTTTCTTTCTCTTTCTCTTTCTCTTTCTCTTTCTCTTTCTCTTTCTCTTTCTCTTTCTCTTTCTCTTTCTCTTTCTCTTTCTCTTTCTCTTTCTCTTTCTCTTTCTCTTTCTCTTTCTCTTTCTCTCTCTCTCTTTCTCTTTCTCTTTCTCTTTCTCTTTCTCTTTCTCTTTCTCTTTCTCTTTCTCTTTCTCTTTCTCTTTCTCTTTCTCTTTCTCTTTCTCTTTCTCTTTCTCTTTCTCTTTTTCTTTTTCTTTCTCTTTCTCTTTCTCTTTCTCGTGACATTGCCCAAGGCCATGTCACGGTCCAGATCTGGGGATGGATCGATGGCCAGAAATGGTCACTGAGCTGGAGGAGGAGCTAAGTCTCCCAGTACGCCAGCTGAGCGTGGGCGACCCGTGCGATGCGGTCAAGCGGAAATTGGAGGAGCTGCGTGGGCGACCAAACTACTTTCGACGGCTGACAGCCTCGGTGAGATCCCGACTGGCTGAGTGCGCTCGCGAAACCGGTGGTCACACACACAATTGAACGGTCTTCAAAGCCTTGAGATGATACAGGTTCTATGGGTTCGAGCATTTCCTTCCACGTGAAATGTATCACGCAATGAATGTGATAACTACCTAGGCAAGGGACGATATGAGCTTCCAGGTAAGACAGCAACACCATACGTAGATAAAAACAAGTTATGTCCAGGCTGCGCTGAAGCTTGCAGAGGCAGCAATCATGCGAAAGCAGATGCACGAACATACACGATGCAAATACAGATGCACACGGAGAGCGAAACACACACAAATACGCGCATACATCCCTCCGCCACACATAGACACACACAAGCGCGTATTGCATGCATACAGGCGCACAGCAATTATTTCGCAGCGGAGTGGGCATACATTGCAGAAAGAGACAGCGCCAATCCAAAAATCCCAAAAGTTCTCAGACATCGACCACTATTTTACGTGTCCAACAAGCCCAACAAATTGCATAATCACGACACATGCTCCCCTCACGCCACACATAATCTTCACACATGCTGTTCCCGTTATTAATATAAATTGCTCACCAGTGTCAAGATATTCCTGCTTAGTCGTCAATGCCGTGACTGGCCCGGCTCGGCCATGTTACGCCCCTCAAGGTTTGAACACCTTTCCATATTGAACGCTTTTGACAGAAGGGTTGAGGCCAAAGGAACAGTGGAAGATGACCAACAATCGGGTGCAGCGGCCGTCTGGCACAGTCGTTCACTTCAATCAGAAAGGGCTTGGCCGAACGAATGGACGGCACCATCTGTAGCTATCGGCAGCTGTAGCCAGCTGTCGCCACCCCACCGCCGCCACGGTGTCGGGCCTGGGCAGCTCAGAATGGACGGCACCATCTGTAGCTATCGGCAGCTGTAGCCAGCTGTCGCCACCCCACCGCCGCCACGGTGTCGGGCCTGGGCAGCTCAGCACAGTGAATAGCCGGGTAGATTCGCATTACCCTTCTCAGAATGGAGAATGTACATCTGAATCTGAATATGTCAATAATGACAGTCTGAATGATGGTCTGATAAGATGTTCTCTGACCTATGATAGGGGGGGGGCGAGTGGTCTAGGGGTAAGATGCTCGTCTCACAATCGAAAGATTGTGGGTTCGAATCTCACCTGTCGCTACTCTTCGCCCGCGACCAATCGGCGTGAGAGATTGGCGACGCTACATGACTTAACGGTCGACGTGTCGTAAAACCAATAACCAACCTAAGATGGGGGTGGGACAGCCTTCTAGTCTGTCAGAGAACTCTCAGAGTCGAAGATTGCCCAAATACCCGGACTGTTGCATCCACTGACATGGCCAGGCCTGCGATGTGTGGTGGGAGGGGAAGTAAAATATCGTTCCCTCGGCATGCGATTTTAACACGCGCCCTGGAGGGCCTCTGAAAATTACGCGCACTGGAAGGGGGGGGGGGCGGATTCCGCCCCCCTAAGATATCGGCTCTTATTAAAGCTGGATTAACGAAATTCGCAGGGTAGATGGATACTGTAGTGAACTCTATTGTGTGCAAATTTCATGACCTTAGGTCAATATCTTCTAGGTCAAATGAGGTCACATATTTCAACATTTCTTCTTTTGCGTGGCTTGGCTTATCATTGCTATGGATCGCTGTGATTGTGTTTAAATGCTCCAAAATTGGCATCAATGATGTTTTGGACATTACTAATGATACAATGCATTTGCTAGATCCGGCATTTGACATCAGGTCACCTATATAGCAGCACTTTATCAGGTCAGTTACCTGTTCCGGCTACCGGTACCGGGCCGCCCGCCCGACTTATCCGTCGGGCACCTCGGCGCAATTGGCTTCGCGAAGAAAGGAGTGAAGTACATGAATAAAGTATGGAAACGCTTAGGTACCCGATGACAAACAGTAGTCTTCAGAATGTGTAGGGAGTAACATGCAAAACGACACCAATTGCATGACAGTCATTTGCATGTATGACAATATTCCAGTTGATCAAGTTTGGTTCCATTAACCTGTCATGAACTTGACCTGACTTGACCTCGATGACCTAACATGACCTTGAAACTATATAGCATAGCAATATACATCAAATAAGTTGCTAGTATTGCCAAGAACACTTCCCTTTTTCCAATATACGGGAAGCGCATCAGCGCCGATTTTTGTGGTCTGGCGCTACGAAATGTTTTGACTTTAACGGCCCCTAACTCGAAAAAAAATAAATCTGGCGATTTTCGTTTCTCTTGCTTTAAACGACGCGCCGGACACTTCTATGCAGGTACGACACAATGCGTATATCGACCGGTAAAATCTGGAGTTATGCACGAAAAACCGGAGGGGTGGGCGGATTTCGCCCCCCCCCCTCCAGTGCGCGTGTTAAGAGTAAGTCAAGACTTTCACTCCGATGTTTGCCAATTATTGCTCGCACAACCAAAACGTTCGGGTCCAAGCCACACTATTTTGATTTAGGGGATGGGGAGGGAGAAGGTGGACTACCCCGTGCGCCTCCGTGGCGACGTCTGTGGTTGCATCCTCCCCCCCCCCAGGAATTCCTTACTGGCTGATGGCCACACTGTGGACTTCTTGAGATGATCCACTATCAGACTGACTCAGATGTCCATTGCCAAATAATCCAAGTATCCGAGTGCCGGCCGTGTCTGCCGCGCCAGTCACTGCGTGTCCACTGCGCGATCCAGTCCGCTGACCGCGTTGAGGTGGAAACCCCAACAGACGCATCACCCTGGGTGCGGCTATGCCATGTTGCGGTTGTATGTCTTGCGGTTGTATGTTGCGGTTGTATGTCTATCTTGTCTTCACAATCCTTGCCAGCCTTCAGGGTAGACGTCTCCAGGTTCCAAGTGCATTTTTCACACAAGCTATTAGATGCGTTTACATTTTTCCTCAACTATATCTTTTCCCCTCTGGGCGGTCCCCTAGAGGGCCCCATCGAACTCGCCGAAGGGTGCTCCTTCATCCCTTGGAAAGGACACTTATTTTTAACAGTCCAGGCCGTCCATGTGCTTAGAGGCCCTTCACGTAGCACCAGAAACCCTCCGCTTCGGCCCGGATCGTCTCCGTAGCTCGCGGCCTCTTTTTTGACTTGAGGCTTGCTGCCCGTGCCCATCTCTATCAGCGTGAGCCAAAGCCGACCCAGTGGGTCTGCACATCCGGTCCAGACTCCGCAGCCTCTGCACGAGGCTGTATAGTCAGATGACGATGCAAATAGGAGCCATATCCGGATATTGTATGTACTCGATCGACCCGACAGTGTGGGTGGCAGCTGAACCCGTCCTTATGACGCTGGCGTATTCTGAAATAGAACGTAGGTACAGTGGGGAAGTTCGTAGCCATTACAGCACTGCGCTTCAATTTGGAATGCTTTGTTCCAGCCTGAAAGGATCCCATAAGCTTACCCAGAGCGCTGTTTCTATTTCCTGTCATGCCATTGATATGAGCTTCAAGTGATTATTTTCAGGCCAGTATTGCACACAAATCGCTAATTTCGCTCACTTTTTCTACTTCGATATTGTTAATTTTGTACGTCACTTTGGCGTGCATCCGCTTGAGAGTTGAGAGTCATCGTAAACGTTTTGCATTTACCAGGATTTATATTTCAATCCCGCCTGACGGATCACAGTGCCAGACGATCGATGATCTTTTGTAGTAATAAGCCGTCAGCCGGAGAAGTAAGTTTGCGAACTATTTTTACATCATCTGCATTAGGAAGACTGCATAGGAAGAGTGAAGATGTGGCGGCAAATCGTTAATGAACATAGAAAAGAAGAGGAGTCAGCAAGGATGCTTCCGAAACCCTGGAGATTACTGGTCTTGGTCTTGCCGTTCACTGACTCTCTGAGCCCTGTCAGACAGATACGGGACGAACAATTTAAGAGTAAAGTCCTGCAGGATGAAGATGGTAGGATTGTTTTAGCTTTCTAATGAGAAAAATGTGATTTACACTTCGAAAAGCGGCCGAATAATCTATGTAAATTGAGTCCGTCTAGTATCCGTCCGACATGGCCTCCCACACAGAAGAAAGATAAGTGGCTAAATTTGTGCAGCATGACCGTCTTGGTATGAAGTCGTGCTGCTGAGCACATACTACAGGAACCACCTGGTGAAAAAGCACATTACGCACTCTGTAGCGCCTTTCCAAGTAAGGATAAGAAGGACGGACCGATCGATGGCTTTTTGGATCTTTATCGTCACCCTTGCTGTATATGATAATTACAGATGATTGCTTCTTTCCATGGATTTGGAAATATACCTGGACTTACTGAAAGGTTGAATATTGTAATAAGAGGTTGCTAGTACTGGCGGCGCCCGGTGACGTGCTCGACGTACATGTCACGGGACCACCTCAGGTTGCCACTAACCATCAGTTGACGCATCAGCCTCACATAAAAGCGACTGCTGCGCAACTGCTCATGCACGGTCTCGTTCCCCCAGCAACAGGTACCGGGGGAGCCCACGACGAAGGCGTGGATCGAGGCCGTCTTGCCCTGCTGGCGGAGCTGCTCCACGAGGGGTTATACTCCGCCAGCTTCCCGTCGGTGGCGGCGCGCAGCGCCGCGGCTCGATTCTCGAAAGCGATGGTAACATCGACCAACGAGACCTCGTCGCCGCGCGTCACAGCTAGGTCCGGGCGGAGGACAGAATCCAAACTCGGCACCTGTCGGTTGACGCGCAGCTCCGTACCGCCCCGCTGCGGCGGCGCCTTTGCGAGGCGGGACAGCACTGCGTTGTGGCGCAACTGAAGCGCAGCACTGTGCGCCCGACAGGTGGTTCAAAACTTGAGGTAACGTCTCCCTAGTGTAGCCACAGCGCCGACAGCGCCGGTCCAGTGCGCCGGGCTGGTAGTCGTTAAGCGGCACGACGCTC
Source organism: Ashinkailepas kermadecensis (assembly GCA_034440615.1). NCBI lineage: Eukaryota > Metazoa > Arthropoda > Thecostraca > Neolepadidae > Ashinkailepas > Ashinkailepas kermadecensis. The sequence continues at coordinate 11,423 of JAOTOM010002818.1, read as the reverse complement.
AGCATTGCCCGGTGTACGAGCCGCCACTCGGCAAACCGTGTGAAGCTTCCATCATACATATAATGGGAGCTCACAGGCTGGCTGGCGACACAGTCCATGATCTTGCCCTGGTGGGGCTTGGCTAGGAGGTCGGACAGCGCGCGTTGGCGGATCGCACCCCGAACAGTGCGAGCCTCCCTGCGGGGCTCGACAGCCGCGGTGCCAACGTGAAGCACCGGGCCGGGGACAGCAGCGTGCCACGTGACGGCCACTCAGGTGGCCAGTGCCACAACGGTGACACGAGTACGCGTGGACCGTGAAGACACGTCACCGCCGTCTCGCATCCGCTCCCCATTCATGCAGGTTGCCAGATCAGCTGGTGCAGGTGCCCGTCTCGAGCTCGACGCAGCCTGGCGAGTCGCGCTATCTCCGGGTCACGGAAGCAGGGGGAGCTGCGACGTGGCAGACGCAGTTAGGACGTCCGCCTCCGCCACAAATTCCGTCAGCCCAGCGCCACCCGACGAGACAGGCGCGTACAGATAGCCACCGAAGGCGCTGCTCGGTACGCCGAGGATTCCCTTCCCTCTCCAGCGCAGCGCCACAAGTGTGAGTTCCGCCACACACTGACGGATCACGCGCGCGCTCACGCTGTCTGGTCCACAGGCCTTGTGAATGCTGGTGGACTGCAAGGCTGCGGCCACTGCTGCTCCTGATATGTGTAATCATGAAAGAGGGTCCAGAGGGTACACTGGTAAACTCGGGTGCTGTTTGACTGCCCGACCTGTAAATGTTGCAGTACACACACAATTTAAAGCAGTTGTGCGTTTGCTGTCATCAAAAATGTTTTGTCCATTCCCATCATACAACATAGGTGATAACCAAGATCTTTTCGAAATGCATTTTAAGAAGGACCAATATCTTTTCGGGTTAGATTTAGAGTGTTCTGTCAGGCTGCGCAAACATTCAAAGTATTTAGTGCTACAAATATATTTGAAGTTTGCCCTTTTTACATGGAGACAAGCTCAGGTCTCATCAGACGTGTTGCTTCGCCAGCGGCGAATGCTGCCCCCCCTTAGCCGGAGCGGGGGGGGGCCTGAATGCTGCCCCCCCCCCACCCCTTTAGCCGGAGCGTCGAACCACGGGCGAGTTGTGTACCTCAGTGTCACCATGGTTACGTGATCTGCAATGGCGGACTCCAGTAGGTCATGACGCGTATCTGCGCGCGTTGACGTTCAACCAGGTGTGTTTTGCATGTACGCTTGTGACTAGGCAAATGCCGGCTGAACGGCCAACTACACCCTCCCCTCCGCATGTCGTTGTCCCCCCTGTCCCCACCTTCTAGGTTTGACACGGAACTCCTACGGGCTGGCCCGTTCCGTGGAGGAATCCCAGCTGGCGTATGTATTGTTCCCCTGAATCGATTAGACAACGCTGATGCGATCGAATTGTGTGTTCGGAAGAAAAGAAAGACTTCGATCATTAGCTTACTGTCAGAGGCCGGACTCTTGGAAGTCACGATGGTCTGCCTGTGATGGTTTTCATCCAGCGGAATAATACGATGAGTTGCGTGGCAACGGGTAGCCCGTTGTAACTGCGTTGCTGTGTTGCACGCAGGCATCAGAATCAACCGCACTTCTTTGGAACAAACATCACGCTTTTCCTTTTACATAATATATTTAACATCAAATTATTTTCAAACAGCAACACTGAGGAGACAGCGATTTTCCGAGTTCAGGGTTTGTTCTTCTTCCAAACCCTGAACTTGGCGGAACATAACGACAAGTACATGGAAATAACAGACCGACAGCAAGCTGTCAAATAATAACGTAAAACATCAACTGAAACGTCCTGCAACAGAATCGTCTTGCCGGACGGTCCACAAAGCCGCGAGGCTGTATCGACCGGCCGGCAGGGTGGACTCGCTGCCAAACAGCGTCCCTCCAGCCACAGGTACACAACACACAGGTGCACGCGCCCACAAGTAGCGCACAGCGGAATGCTGCAAAACGAATGTTCACGGATACAAGGCGAGACCAGCGGACGTCTCAGACTGCTGACCTGCCGGAACGTCACGACAGCCAGCGGACGTCTTAGAGCGTCACGACAGCCAGCGGACGTCTTAGAGCGTCACGACAGCCAGCGGACGTCTTAGGAACGTCACGACAGTCAGCAGACGTATTAGAACGTCACGACAGCCAGCGGACGTCTTGGAATGTCACGACAGTCAGCAGACGTATTAGAACGTCACGACAGCCAGCGGACGTCTTGGAACGTCACGACAGCCAGACGAGTGTCAACGTCAAACTCACTCGGGCCAACACCTTTGGGATATATTTCCAACAGTCTGGATATGGGATCCGCTACAGCAGATCGCAACAGTCCTAATTCCCTGATGTATCAATTATGTTCTATATAATGCAAAAATGCGTAACATGAGTATGCCAAAACGTACACACAAAACATGCGTGAGTCCGCCAAGTATTATGTGACTAGTTCTGTACAGTACACTTGTACGCAAGTGTACAAGTGCACTGTGACGCGGCAGACAAGTTATATAATGGAAAATTACAAAATATAGCCTTCTTGAATGGATAATACATGATGCCCGTATATAAGCAAGAGGGGCAGTCTATTTTCTGAAGCGGCCATTTCCCCCTCACCCTCCTATGCCGCGGGTTTTGGCGCTTCCAATTGTGTCATTACCCCCAATGTTGAAGGGCAAAACCCTCAGAACGAAACGCCCTTCCACCCTCTCCATCCCGCTAAATATATTGCTCTCCGGGTATCGAAACCAACCAAAGGTCTATCCCAGCCCCAGATATAGATCACTTTCCCCATTTCCCCTAATAATTTTGGCAAACCAACACACATGTTGTCAATGAATCAATATCTTATATGGCAATACTAGTGCCAATGTCATGATTTTTGCAGTGTAGTTGAGGTGTTGAACACAAATTGAAAAAGGTACTAAAAACAAGCAAGGAAAAGACACGTCACCAAAAATACAACAATTGCTCTGCCCCAACATGAAATACACACCGCAACATTACAATTGGTTTCCAGGTTGATAAGCCCTGCATCTGTGCCAGAACATCCTGACGTACCGGGAATGGGCGTTCTTTTTGGTCGGTTCACTTTTTGCACTTATTTCAATTTGCGAACAATTAAACGTTTCGTAAACGTTTGCCATACAACATGTACTGAGCAGTTGTATGTGTTCACCTAGCTGAGAACATGGTTTGCCGAGATCATCAAATAAAAAGTGGGAAAAGACGAGCAGTCCTCCCCCACCGTGCTCATGCGCACCTAAAACAGCTACAAATCAAGTAAGCTTTGCACCAGCGCTGCTCACCACAAAATAGAATACTCAAACAAAACACATTGAGCATGGCATCAGCGCGGGCATGCTGCACTGAGCCGTGCATACATATTGCCAGCATCGTCTCACCACAGACTGTGCACAGCACACGAACATTGCCAGCATCGTCTCACCGCAGACTGCGCACGGCACACGAACATTACCAGCATCGTCTCACCGCAGACTGTGCACGGCACACGAACATTGCCAGCATCGTCTCACCGCAGACTGTGCACGGCACACGAACATTGCCAGCATCGTCTCACCGCAGACTGTGCACGGCACACAAACATTGCCAGCATCGTCTCACCGCAGACTGTGCACGGCACACGAACATTGCCAGCATCGTCTCACCACAGACCGCGCACGGCACACGAACATTGCCAGCATCGTCTCACCGCAGACTGTGCACGGCACACGAACATTGCCAGCATCGTCTCACCACAGACCGCGCACGGCACACGAACATTGCCAGCATCGTCTCACCGCAGACTGCGCACGGCACACGAACATTGCCAGCATCGTCTCACCACAGACTGCGCACGGCACACAAACATCACCACAACGAACCGAGCTCCGATCAGAAGGATCGCAGTTCTTAATCAAGCGCGTGTACACTGCGACGTACAGCCAGAAGTACATGGTGTTTGCCGCGGACAGCGCATCAAGGTCGCCAAGGTCGCCAATGTCGCCAAGGTCGCCAAGGTCGCCAATGGCGCGCCGCGGCTCGCAATCACATTGTGAAGCCAAGCGCTGCTGATGTGAAAACCTGATGTGATGAATGAAACGCTGCCCCGGGCGATTTACAACACAGCACACACAAGTTGCGCGATAGGTCCCGCGTCGTGTCTCCGCTACACGCAGGCCGGCCTGGAGCGTGGACGGGTGTGGGTGTGTTGGCTGGACCCCTCGTCGGCAGCATCACACGCTCGTAGTTGACCCGTGAAACAGGTCGGACAAACAGGTAACGATAATGCGTCAGCGGAACGTGCGATTTTTTTTTGTGGGGGGGCGAAATGAGGCGCAGCTATTTTTCGGTCATGACGAACGCCGCTGGTTGAAGCTCTCTCGTTTCAATCGAGCCTCATGGTGCCCCCCCCCCCTCCCCCGCTGCCATACAGCTACGGGAACTAAGGAACACATCCACGCACACCAACCAGCCATCATTTCACTTCACTTCCATCCGCACGACAGCCAGCAGACATCTTGGAACGTCACGACAGCCAGCGGACGTCTTGGAATGTCACGACAGTCAGCAGACGTCTTGGAACGTCACGACAGCCATAGGATGTCTTGGTTGGTTGGTTATTGGTTTTACGACACGTCGACCGTTGAGTCATGTAGCGTCGCCAATCTCTCACGCCGATTGGTCGCGGGCGAAGAGTAGCGACAGGTGAGACTCGAACCCACAACCTTTCGATTGTGAGACGAGCATCTTACCCCTAGACCACTCGTCCCCCCACAGGATGTCTTGGAACGTCACGACAGCCAGCGGACGTATTAGAACGTCACAACAGCCAGCGGACGTCTTGGAACGTCACGACAGCCAGCGGACGTATTAGAACGTCACGACAGCCAGGGACGTATTAGAACGTCACGACAGCCAGCGGACGTCTCAGGAACATCACGACAGCCAGCGGACGTATTAGAACGTCACGACAGCCAGCGGACGTCTTGGAACATCACGACAGCCAGCGGACGTATTAGAACGTCACGACAGCCAGCGGACGTCTTGGAACGTCACGACAGCCAGCGGACGTCTTAGAACATCACGACAGCCCGCCTCAAAACAGCACACCGCATGGAGTTGACCTTCAGATCAGCAACGCTCTGTGCTGGCCAAGTCAGTTGGTGCGGCCACTGACCGCCACGTCAGCCGGTGTCGGCATGACCGCTACGTCAGTCGGTGTCCAACAGAGATCAGGTCACGCACAGTGGTCAGGTCACGCACAGCGTCAGCGGCACTTGGCACGGCACACAAACGAACACGGGTCAAAATGGCACGGTCAGTCACCGACAACACGACACAAGCTCGGCGTGAGACGGCTTCCTACGGCGACGCCGCAGTGGTGACGGAGAGTGTTCGTCTGGCCAGCACCAGGCGGTGCCGACGCGACCAGTTCCGGCCATTGGTGCAGGCGACGCCGCAGTGGTGACGGAGAGTGTTCGTCTGGCCAGCACCAGGCGGTGCCGATGCGACCAGTTCCGGCCATTGGTGCAGGCAACGCCGGAGTGGTGACGGCGAGTGTTTGCCTGGCCAGCACCAGACGATGTCGACACCACAGCGTCTGTCACTCACGGCCGGAGGGTCGGCCGGTCCCGTCAGGTTGGGCAGCAGCTGATGCGCGTGCTCGGTTCGGGCAGCCTGTGCCACTGCCCCCCCCAGTGGCACGGCGCAGACGTGGCCGCCAGCTCCGATGCGTCCCCCCCGTCCCCACCGCCACCGAGGTGTGACGTGTGTGAACGCTAGGACGGCTGTTCGACATCTGCCGGGGCGCGTGCCCCTTCCACTCTTTCGGACGGTGCGTGGATCGTGGTCGGCGCGCTCGGTTCAGTTCAGCTCAGACAGCCTCTGGCATTGTCTGTCATTCCATGCGGCAGCTGACGGCAGGACCGTCTCTGACAATGTGTGTCGCTCTCGCCGTCACTGCAGCTGGTGCTCGGAAGCTCTCGTCAGCCGCTCGGCCGTTGGCACCCGTTGGTAATCCGGACTTCATCTTACTACCCAGGTCGGCTGGGTCTCTTGCCACTGCGTGCCGCGCGCTGCCACGCCTGGACGTCCTCGTCAGCTCAGGCATTGCTGAAGTCATTATCAGTCCGCACACTGCCGGGCTGCTCCTTGCCTACGCTGTCCAGTCGAGCTTGACCTGCCGCCGCCGCCAGCGCTGCAGGCGTTCCTGCAGTCACGGACGTTGCTGCAGTCACGGACGCTGCTGCAGTAACGGACGTTGCTGCAGTCACGGACGAGTCCCCATTCAGGCAGGTCACGGACGGTGCCACCACCGTTGAATGTGCGCATTCTGTAGCTCGGAGTCGGCGTGTGCATTTTTTAGCTGTGTTAGTGAAGCGTAAAGGTCGAGCGCTATTCCACTGAATTTTTCAAGCATGACCTTTGCCAGATATTCCGTACCAAGTGTGCTGAACGAAACTGCTAATGAAAATACGAAGCAGCGTTTGTGGCAGCAATGCCACACTTAGCAGATGGGCTGGTGGCACAGGAAGTTCTGTAGCTTCCTACTCACCAGGAAGTTCCCGATTCTTCCTGTAGCCGCAGGAATGTCTGCCATTTCCTTGTGCTCACCGCAAGATCTGACTCGCCTCGATACCAACAGTGACCTGATGTCTCCTGTGCCCAAGGTAGCCTCCCTGCTCAGCTAGCCCGGGAGAGCCATAGAGCGTGTCCTGGAGTTCGTATGTCATTCTTATCCATACAGTGCCAGCGTTTCGGGTTTTGCGCGTTCCGCGGCGTTGCTGTCTCCATTGGCGGCATGCCGGCAGCCGGCAGTGGCACCGAGCGAAGCGCAGTGGCGCAAGGGTGATGCCTGGTTGCCTGATTGAGTGGTGATGCTGAGATATCCATCGACAGAGTTTCGTGAGAGGTTTCTCTTTTTCACTAAGTATCAAATTAGCGACTGCCCCATTAGTGGCATCCATGGCCAGGACTCTGTAGCAAATCTATAATTTTGGTTCCCGATTAACGCTGACAGAAGGGTAAGACTTGCTAGTTCAAGCGACCAATTTCGTGCTGGGGCGGCACGGATTATTAACTAGGGAATGTGCGCTTTCAACAGGAAAAAATATCGCGAATTACGTCGAATGTCGGCATTGACCAGGAGGAGGGGGTCAAGTCTGCCCCTGTAAGAGTGTCCGCAATAACGCATAAACACGTTGAGATATCTCCACTACATCTTCAATAGCTGTCCATTGATCAAGTCCGCACCTTTCGTCAAACGACAATCTATGGAGTCACGATGGGTAAGGCGTGAGTGACGTCAAAAGTAACGTCGTGCTTGTCGATTTAAAAAAAACCTGTCCGGTACACACAAATTGACATATAAGCCGAACGAATGAAGATATCTGATATCTGTAAACGGGAATCGAGACATTTAATTATCAATTAACATTTAAACAGGCGTACTCCGAATTGTTTGCCATTTGGTTAGTACTTCGAGCAAAATGCATAAATGTCCTAGACATGACAATGAAGAATGTCGTGCCAGATTAAACAATTATCTATAAACTATTAGTTATGGCTTGAAATGTGCCTCAATGCGTACCACTCCGGCGAGGCGTAGCGCCCCTAAGCATCGCCCCCCCCCCCCCTTGGCAGTGGAGCGGCTCGATGGCCGCGGGACGGCGCTCAATGCGTACTTAAAGCATAACTTATTACCTTCTCCCGAGATCGCACGCCACGGCATTGTTGATTGTATTTCCCAGTTTAGAAAATCGGCCCAGCCGTTCCTGAGATAAACCAGGATAGCTACATCCCCCTCGGTCGATGGTGCTGCGGCCGAGAAGCCCGGTAAATGTCGGGTTAATGGGCAGGGCAAGAAAGGAACCGAAGGTAACCGTTAAAGTAACTGTATGAAAATAACAACGACGCCAGTGTTTACGTAAAGCAGGTCTGGATAAATGAGGCCACTGTCGTATCAGGCACGCGTCGGACAGCTAGCCACTGGATGCTAAGATCGTTCGTGGAGATAAGAAGGATGAAAAACGGCAACAAACAAGCATATCTCGAGAGGCAATCAGTGGCTCGGAGAGAGCTAGTCATTGCTAGACGGAAGTGTGGGAATCCAGAGGGCTACAGCTTTTTCCAGGTGTGATAAGTTACCTATAGAGAAGGTATAGCTTCGAAAGAGCAGAGCACAGCGTGGCAAATGTGATCGGAGCGCGCGATCGGCAGGAACTGTTCTACTGCAACGCCACCCACCAGGCGAAACGGCGACAGAACCGCTCGAGGCCAGGAACGACAGAGCGGAAGCGGTCTTCACCCGGTCACCCGGCGTCCGAAAAGAGAGGATGCTCTACAGATTCCGCGTCAGTTGCTGATGCAGCCCAGAACACCGGACAGCGAGTGCGAGCTTTACAAACGCATAGCGCGGCCATTGTGACTGCAGGGCATCTAATTGTGCGGCAACTGCAATCGTGAGATGCATGTGAAATTGATATTGAGCGCATAGCACCGAGTAATAGATCACTTTTCGATGGATCATAAAAAAAAGGTGGAGTCGAGGGCGATGGTACATGCGAGGAAGCCGCAGCCGCGACGGTGACATATGATTAGACTCTTGGTTAGTGTCTAAGTTCTAGCGATCCTCTAGGTATCATGTGTAGGCGGTCTGTAGTGTTCAAAAGTACTTACACGAATATTGGCGTTATGCAAATGTGGTACCAAGTTTTCAAGCACGTAATGGAAACCTGAGGAAAGTACACGTCAAGAAGCCTAACCCACTAGTTTGTAAAGTGTTAGGAAGACTTTGTCACTAAAAATGTTTATATTTATCTTGATAGGTATCCTTTCTGGAGATACTCAGCATGAATTTTGATAGGAGGATTTCGCTTAACCAGCAGTCTAGATTCACG